>PVIH01012407.1:15117-63825 GCA_004025045.1 Sigmodon hispidus | reverse complement strand
TTTTTTCTTCTCTTTTTCTGTCCTTTCCTTCATTCCTTAATTTTTTAAGATACCTTTCTTGCTCAGCCCAACTTACCTGCCTAGGGATGGCTCCATCCACAGTAAGATGGACCCTCCTACACCAACAAGCAATCAAGAAGATACCTCACAGATATGCCCACAGGTCAGTCTGATAAGGACATTTACTCAATGAAGATTCCTTCTTCCTTGGTGGATCAAAGTGACACCCAAGATCAACCACCACACTTCTCCCCTAATCTGCATTTTGTCACCATAGAAAAGGAAAGACATGTCCTTTCCAGAGATGACACAGTTGATGTGAATATCTCCATTGTCTTTTCATTGTTTGGATTTGATGAGGAGTCAGGGAACTGACATGAGTCACATTGAGTTGGTGCCAGACAAAAAAGGACAACTGAGTCAGACAGACATCACATGTCAGACAGTGACAGAAGGGTTCACTTTCTCAGATGGAGAAGAAATTCTGTTCAGGCAGGCCTGAAGAGAGAAAAGTACAAGCTACAGAGCCTGTTTGTCCCATCTCCTCTGCTGGTTTGTGGAAGAAGAAGAGGGAGGGATGGAGAGTTTTCATGGCCTCTGTCTATGCCACACCCGGCTTGTGGTTAGATGGAAGACTTTAGTCTCCGGAGCTGTCAATCCATCACCTTTTTAATGGCATCAGATTTGCTTTTAAAAATTCATGCTGTGGGCTTTGAGGAAATAATTGAAGCTCCAGAAGTTTGTTAAAGGTTGCATTCAATAGATTCTTTTTAATAGACAGCCTGCTGCTTGGGTATTTTATCTTTCGTGATGGTACATGTTGAGGAAGGAAAAAAGAATGCAAGCCAGAGGTTTGCCATCTACTTTTTTGTTTTTAAAAACAAAACTTCACTCATTGGTTGCTGTCTCTGCCCAATTATTTCTGAGACTTTTACGGGAGGGAGAATTTTGTTTTTCTTATGCTTGACTGAAGAATGTGCTAAAAGATGTTTTAAATCAGCAGTTCCTCAAATAGAAGAACAATGAATGTTAGAATATATCGGGGATTATTATATGCACAATTTGCGTGAAAATTCCAAAGAGTCAGTGCAGCGCCATCAGAGT
This sequence comes from Sigmodon hispidus, assembly GCA_004025045.1. Lineage (NCBI taxonomy): Eukaryota > Metazoa > Chordata > Mammalia > Rodentia > Cricetidae > Sigmodon > Sigmodon hispidus. The sequence continues at coordinate 62,721 of PVIH01012407.1, read as the reverse complement.
GCCGCCTAGAACCATTGCATGGGGCTGATGGCTGCAATGAACATTGCTGGTGCTCAGAACTTCTGTTAGCTAATTATATTTAACATAAAAAACATAGCATAGCCACCCAGTGGAGTGGATTCCCAGTCCAATCATCATCATTGTGAATGGACACTTATCACCAAACTGCTAACATGGCAATTCAGACAAAAACTGCTGTTTTTGAGAGTAAAGTCTTAAGTTTTAGTATTTTGATGATTTTTGGACTGTTCTCTGAGAATGCAAGTGACAATGTGGGCTCTGCAGGGGACTCAGGCACAAAGGTCTTTCAGTGGTTAGATACCCAGGATCCAAACCAACCACACTCAGCAGCCTCGGGAACTCTGTTTCATTTACTGGAGCTCTGCACAAAGTTTTGTGTGGGGATAAGAATTGATGGCTGTAAAGAGTCACAGGGAACTCAGTCACTGTTAAACATTCTCTTTCCTTCTTCACTCTTCCTCTCTCTCTCTCTTTCTCTTCCAACACATATTTATCACAAACAAGACCATTTCTTTCTTTCAGTTTTTTGAGGGGCTGCTGTGGAATAATCCTTTTGTACACTGTAAACATTTGTCATTCAAATTGGTTTAACAAGATGCTGATTGGCCAATAGGCAGGCAGGAGGTATAGGTGAGGCTACCAGACTACGAATGCCAGGAAGCAGAAGGGCAAAGTCAGGAGTCACCAGTCAGATGCAAAGGAAACAAAATGAGAATGCCATGGTGAGAAAAGGTAACAAGCCGTGTGGCAAAATATAAATAAAATTTATGGGTTAATTTAAGTATAAGAGCTAGTATGATGATTGAGCAAGATACTGATCTACGAGTATAGCGGAATATTTTTAGGAGTCAGTATATTGCTACATTTATTTAGCAGAACAGTAGCATTACATTTTTTTCTAGCTTCACCCTCTTCCTAGTTCCATGTTTTGGCTACCTACGTAGTGTCAGCCATGGGCTCCATCTCATGGAGTGGGCCTTAAATCCAATCAGATAATAATTGGTTACTCCCACACCTTTTGTGCCACCATTGCACCATTTGCATATGCACAGGCATGTCACCATTGTAGATTGAAGGGTTTATAGCTGGTTGGTATTTACCTTTTTTCTCTGGTAGCATCAGAGTTCCTTTTAGTACCACAAACACTGTTCAGTACGGTGAGGGTTCTATATAGGCATCAGTTTGAATGGTTCATGTTTGATGAGACATGTAGGTGTTGTTCTCAGCAATAGGGATTTACCATTGCTGTTAAGACCATATCAGACAACATAAATGTCATGCAGGATATGAATTAGAACTACCCAATAGTCATAACTCTAGCAGAAAAGGGTAGTAATTGCTGTGGAAAATGAATATCTTGAACAAGAAAATTGTGAAGGTACCAGCCGTATCTGATGCTGTTCTTCTGCTGCCCATTATAAGACGCAATGTCATGAGGGAAAGAGTCTTTTATCTGGTTAGCAATGTTGTCTATGATTGCACTTTCTGAAAAGACAGATGGGCACCAGTCAGCAGCCTGCAGTCTCAGGACCATTTCTGACAGAGCTAGCAAAGACCTTGCATTTCAAGGAGGGATCCTTTCTTTCTTGTTGGGCATGTCCTGACAACCTATCCTGTTACTTAGTAACAAGAAGACTGACCCACCGTTGTAGATTCAGCTTCAAAAAATGAATGTGATCTGTTGTGTATCTTTTCAACAGTTCACCCAAAAGTCTGAAACACAGGAGGAACCATCCAGTCAATATGGGGGAAACAGAGAGAATAGCTATTTCAAAGGCATGGGCAGTAAGAGATGCTATGAGGAACACTGAATCCAAGTCGAGCATAACCTATCTACAAGTTCTAGGGACATAGACCTTATTTTTCTGCCTATATTTCCACTCTTTATACACACCCCAGGATATCCAGTTTTAAAGCTGGATATGCTTAAAGTTGGACCACATGAATGTTTTGTATATTTACATTGCTATACATATACATTCTTAAAAGATGACAATAGTCAAGAATATTGACCCCTTGCCATCCCATAAGTTTCTTCTCCATTTCTTTCCTTTGTGGTAGTAATGCACTTCTTTCCAAATTACCAGCTTACAGTATAGTTGACCATGATAGACAACATTTGTTAGATTTTGTTCATGTGATATAGCTGTAGCTTTGAGTGGGTGTGCATAGTCACCGTATTTAATAACCAACTTTTCTTTTAAGTGAAAATGCAGTCTTCAGATTGAAAGTATTTTGAAAAATATATCCAATTAGGAACCAACATCTAAAACATATAAGGAATGCATACAACTTAGCTGTGATGAAATTAACAAAAAGAATAGCACAATTGACAAAATGTGTAAAGACTAAAGCAGCCATTTCTACAAGAATACATAGAAATGATCTGCAGGTAGAAAGAGATGTTCAGGGCAAGTCAGCATCATGCATATGCAATTTAAGACCATGATGGTGAGAGTGTGGTATGGTGTAGATATTATGAAGGCTCCCAAGGAATCAAGAAATGGGATTGTGTGTGGTGCTACATAACTAATCCTATTGCTTAGGAGGTAAAAGCAGAAAGATCAGGAGTTCAATGCCAGCTTCAGGTATAAAGTGAGTTTGAGGCCAGGCTGGGCCACATGAGACCTCATCGCAATAAACCAAACCAAACTACCTCACTGGCTATGTTCTCCTTTGGCAGTGTAATGAGACCAGTGTCCTGAATCCTATACAGGGTAATTCTGTCTTGTAGTAAGCACCACTTCAATATTCTAGACGACAGTAAGACAAGCCTTAGGATGGACCATGTTTGCTGAGACACTCTAATAAGGGTAAAGATTCAGTACATAGACATGCAACTTTCCTAGACGATGCCTTTGTCTGGCCCTATGCTAAGTGCAGTCACCTCCACTGTTGTTACACTGGATAATGGTAACAACATTCCAATGAATTCTTCTGTAGCCAGGCACTGCATAAAGTACTTCAGTAAGTAGAGGTGGGGCTGGAGAATGCAGTTGGACATACTGGAAAACGCTCTTGTCTATTGGCACCTATAGCTTTGCAGCATCTCCCTAATGCAATCAACTCATCTTACTTATCAAAAGGACATTTGAAAAGCCATTCTTTGGGCTGTAAATTTGGACCTAGGTGTGGGGTGTGTCACATTTAATTTTACATTTTCCCCCTAAAGTTATAAGACAGGGAGTTTGTTTAGTGGAAAATTCCATACACTGGAGGTATTTGTACTCCTTCATGCCTTGATCTGAGCACGTAAGGATGAAGTCAACAGACCAGAGTGCAGCCAGGCTCTCAGCCAGCTCCTCTGTGCACAGGCTCAGTGAGTACGTGATGTCAGACTATTATCTTCTTCAACCCTAACCTTCTTCAAGGACAGAGAACAAGCCTTGTCCGTCTTTACATTTCCTAAAGGTGGATATTTCTGTTCCCCTCACATTCTTCTCTTTCCTCTCTCTCTTCCCCTCTCTCCCCTTCCTGTTGTTTTCCTTTTCTTTAATTTTTAAAAGCCTTTATTCCCTCATATATTAAACCCTGTCTTGGCTGTCCCCCCCTCCCTCGCCTCTATCCACGCTTCCTCCATTTCCTTTCAGAAAAGAACAGGCCACCCAGGGAGATCAACCAAACATGGCATATCAAGTTGTTATAAGACTAGGTACCTCTCCTTATGCTAAGGCTGGGTGAGATGACCCAATGAATTATAACAGAAATAGTTCTCTTCTCTTCAGCTGTATCCCATCCAGGTTAGGATTAAAGGTGTGAGCTACTCTATTTAGTAGTCAGCTTTGAACTCACAGAAACACAGAAAGTTTTGTCTCCGGAGTTAGGGGATTAGGGGCATAAATCACCATTCCTAGGCTTTCCCTGTGCTGGGATTAAAGGTGTGTGCCATTGAAGCCCAGCTGTTTGTCCTTGTACTCAAAGATCAAGAAATTCTTGAGCTGTCTGCCTAGTTTTTGACTGTGTGTTGATCACTTGATTTTCCAGGTTTTATAAATATGTAACATATCACCACACACCAGGGAAGGCCACACACCCAGGAATATATGGGAAGCACAAAATTAACTTGTTGGATTAAAAAACAGCAACAAAAAAGAACATAAAGTTGGGTTATAGGAATCGTGAATCACTATTCCCAGTTTAGTTTGGCCAATTCTTCCCTTATACACTTTAGTCTATGGTTTGGTCATTGAAAACCAATAAAAATTAGGACTCAAGTTATGTTCTCTTTTTTTAAAATGCTATTTCTTTTAATTTTTGTAATTATAATATAATTAATATCACTTCCCCTTTCCCATTTCTCCCTCCAAGCCCTCCTATATACTGTTTCTTGTTATCTTTCAAGTTTATAGTCTCTTTATTTATTAATTGCTGTTAAATTGCTGATGTGTATCAGCTATTATATATACATTATATAAATATGTACACACATATACATATATATTAGGGTTTCTATTGCTGTGAAGAGACACCATGATTATGGCAACTCTTATAAAGAAAAACATTCAACTCGGACTGGGTTACAGTTTCAGAGATTTAGTCCATTATCATGGGAGGATGCAGGCAGATTTGGTGCTGGAGAATGAGCTTAGAGTTCTACCTCTTAATTTGCAGGTTTCAGAAGGAGACTGGGCATAGTTTGAGAATATAAGACCTCAAAACTCACCCCAGTGACATACTTCCTCTAACAAGTCCACACCTCCTGATAGTGCTATTCCCTATTGACCAAGCATTTGAACACATGAGTCTGTGGGGGCCATACCTATTAAAACTACCACACACACACACACACACACATGGTGTATATATATATATATATATATATATATATATATATATATGAATGATATATATGTACACACATATAATCTACTGATCTATCCATTTATCATCTATCTATCTAATCTATCATTTATTTGTCTATATCTACATTTATATCTATAATCCTAAAACATTTGGCCAAACATTACTTCCATAACTGACTCTTTAAATCTTTAACACTATAAACTATAACTCTATAAAAAGAGCAGAGAGCAGGCTGGTGGTGAAGAGGAGACACTCAGAAGAAGGGGATCTAGGTCTCTTCTCTCTCAGAACACAAATTGCATGGTTTGTTTTGGGGGGTACAGCTCCACATAATCACAGCACATGAGAAGATGCTCTGCCACAATCAGTTAAAAAGAGTGAATGAGATTTCACAGACAGACAATATCCTGTTCAAATAGAACACCTGGCTATAGCAATTGTTAGATGTGTACCAAGTGTGGATAAAAGGGTAATGATGCCCCCTTGCCCCACCACCTTGAGCCAATCATATGAGGCATTTTGCCATTTTATTTTTAGCCTACAGAACTGTGGGTCTGCACAGGCATAGTGAGGGCAAAGCGCTCATCTTTTATTTCACCTTTGCCCTTTATTATTTTCTTCCTGGTAATTTAAAAAAGAAATTCCTAGACATTTTACACATTTAAAAATATTTTTGTCCCATTTGTTTATTTAGTGTATGTGTGTATACATTCAGGTCATGATGCATATGTAGAGGGATGTCTGAGAACCATTTGTGGGGTCAATTCTCTCCTTCTACAGTAAGGAATCTGGGGATCAGACTTAGGTTGTCAGGCGTGGTGGCAAGTATATTTATTGGAGCCCTGGAATTTATGTTTTACTAATTATTCCATGTAATTTCTATAGAGAAATCTTTAAAAAGTAAACAAAAGTTAAAACTACTTTCTTACTCTTTAAACATAGGGGCAACATGTCACTTCAAAGCTGTAGATTATTTAAAAGCAACGAACACACCTAAGACATACGTTCTTCCAGATGTTCTCGGTGCTGCAAGTTGTCACGTTGGATCTTGTCACCAAGTCATTGCAGAAATGGGTGAGGTCACCGACATGGAGCTGCCTAGTACACCACAGGGCCCTGGTCCACTGCAACGGGCTTTGCTTCAGACTCTGAAGGGCTGGCTGTGGCTGATCTTTCATTACAGTCTTACCTTTCTGCTTCCATTTATGTCTGGATGGGAGACACTCAGTAATTAAAGAGAAATTTGGCATTAACAGAGCACTTCTATACCCATGTGAGGTACAGGAGTCCCAAAAGTTTTCACTGGGTGTGATCTTGTTTAGTTAACCAAGTATTATCAGGTTTAAGAGTGAGGAAGCCAAGCCCGAGAAAGAGGAACTACTGATGTCATTAGAAGTGGATGAAGTGTCTGGAGCTAATGCCCTGCCCTTGATCTGCACTTGAGTGACACTTAGGGTGCAGCATCACTTTCCTCTTTGTGGAAAGGTGCTGAATAAGCTCCTTTTAGTCCATGTGAAGCTGTTCCACCTACATGTGCTCATGTGGCCCTTATTGCAGGGTGACAAGATAATTCACTCCAGTTATCAATGTGAGTAGCTGCAGCTCATCTTCTAGGACTCAGCTTGACTGCTGTCATTTTTCAAAAAAGATCTTGACTGAGCTCCCAGCTGAGGACAGGTCACCGTGTTGAGTGGCCTCACTGCTGCACCACCCGCATTTGCTTGACTGACCCTCCCCTGCGTCCCACAACTAAAACCACCATGAAGCAAATGCCAGGGGAATTGAAACTATCCCTGGAGCAGATATCTGAGGAATACAAGGGTAGCCGCTGAATGCTTCTGAGTGATACCTGCATCATGACAGTTTGTGGTTGCCCCAGTCAACCACATCACAGGAAGCCAGATAGGAATTCTAGTGTAGGGGCTATTTGCCGAGGAATGTGCCGAGCACAGATCTCTCTGCTTCGAGGTCAAGCCTATCTTCCTGTATAGATATTGAGAAGTGTCAGAGAGAGGAAATTATTCACACTCCTGTAGGACAAGGGATGGGTTACTTTTTCAGGAAATCTGAGAGACATAGGTGTATGCATGCATGCTTGTGTGTGTGTGTGTGGGGGGTGTGGCGAAGGACACCTACTTACTCTCTCTATATGACAGGTCATGAGAAAATAACAGAAAAGCAGGGAAAGAGGTGTCTCAGAGACACATCTTCAGAGGCCGCATGAGTAACCTAAAAGTATGAAGGAGAATAAACCAAGCAAGAGTGAGGGCTTTAGTGCTCTGTCAGATCTATAATCAGTTCAAAGGTATTGAAACAGTGTTGAAAAGCAAGCTACCTGGTAGACAAGACCCAGGCATGCCCAAAGATGGCCATGGAATTTAATTCTGTGATCCTGCAGGAGATGGAGGCGTGAGGACAGGAGAGATGGCATTTTTCTGTGAATCCCAGGCAGTTGAGGAAATCTTGGCATATCCCTAGCAGCCTTTCACTTTGTAAAGTTTTAAGCTCACAGAGACAGCCCTCCAGGCCTCCGACAAAGGTGTGCAGGGCTCCATTGTACCATGGTAGTGACTACATCATAGAGTCAGCTTTCTCTTGGCCCATAATGAAAGGCTAGCCTTTCCCAGATAAGAGAGCAGTTTCTTGCTATTATCATGGCCTCTGACACTGTTTTAAGACTGAAGGGGCTGAGTTTTGTTTTAGCAAAGTCTTAGCAGGTCATTGGAGTCTTCCTGAGGACCCTGGGAGTTTTTATTCATGAGTTTTATTCTTTCTTGTAATAATTTCTGATTTGGCTTCCAGGGTATTACAGGCCATCTGCCCCTATTATTTTTAATTAAGGTCTTTGCCATGGCTCATCTTCAGAGCATGGGCAGGTGATGTCACAGTGCCCAAGGTCTGCATTTGGGTCCTAGGTTAATATTGTCACACAAAGTGCATAAAAGCCATTTACTGGGGTAGACCTCCATTTTATGTTTAATTATCTTAAACGTCGCAAGCTCAGCTGTTCATGTGGCTATGGTCTATTGGATAGTAAGAACGCTGATGGGGTTTCCTTTAAATTCTGCCAAGGGGGGGTCAAAGGTCAGAGACCACCAAAACCAAAGGGTCTCACAGCAGGTTTGAGATCACAGAACTGGATAACATGACCAGCAGCCCAGCATTTGCTTTTTCAAATGCATTCAGATTCAGAGAACTAATTGGAGCAATTGCCTAGCAGGTGGATATGGAAACAAGCCCTTAAGGATGATGAACTCCTGTTTTATTGGCATTTAGCTTTGAGTATGTACGGGTGGTTGGGAAAGGCAGAAATAAATTCTGAAGCCTCTTCCATCCAGAAGAGGATAAATATGGCTTTCTGTAGTCAAATCTCGGATGGAACACACCATTTTGTAGTCTTTAAATAGCTGTTCCCCACAGTACTTCAAAGCAGCAGGAAGGATGAGGTCTTCTACCAGGAAGGGAGAAAGTGTGTGTGTGTGTGGGGGTACCAGAGGCCTGGGGACCCCACATGGTTGTTCTCCTGATACCAGGTGCCCTCCTGCTCACAGCGGCCCAGAGAGCTGCAGCCACCACCTCCGTGATATTTGTCACTGTCACTACCCAAGTGCCCTGCATTGTTCAGGAAATCGTATGTGTAAAGCGGAGCTGCTCTTATCCCACTTGGACAAGGGAGCTGAGTGGTGAGGGGGCTCCAGACTGAACCAGGGGCTTATGTGTTCTCTGATGGGCCCTAGCAAGAGTCATAAATAATTGTGACAAGTTCTTTTTTCTTCCTCACCTCACGTGACAGTCCTTGACTCTGCCTCCTGTCTTCCTTCCCCTCTGCCTCATAGACCAGACCTGCCAGGCTGTGGGATGATAGATGTTACTGGGCAGCAAATGACAGCTGGATTGGGTTTTCAGTTGGTGCTTAGGAGGGAATCAGATATGCTGTATAAAGCAATAAAAAAGCACCCTCATAAGGCGGATTAAAAATAGCCAGCACAGCGCTAACCCACTTGGTTGTTTATCAAAAGTTAAATCTCACACGGTAAGTCCGGGTGATGTGTTAATTTCTCCGACTCTTGTCAGGTCGATGCTCCTGACAGCCACTAGAAAAGGAAAAGAAAACGGGAAGAGAAAGAGGACGATGAATAAAAGCAATCGATCCCTACCCTGTTTTAGTTTGGTTTGTCTAATGAGCATAAACATTCTCCTTTTTGAACAGTGTCTAAGAAGAGAGACAAACTCTGAGCACCCTGAGATCTTGTTATTTTTTTTTCCTTTTTAAAATCTTGAAGTGTAAACATAAAATGGGGAACTTTTTTTTATTTATTTAAAAGGTTTTTTTTTTTTTTTTTAAATTTTACATATCAACCACAGTTCCCCTTCCTTCCCTGAAATGGAGATTTTTTTTTTTATCCTTCCTTCCTTCCTCTCTCTCTCTCTCTCTCTCTCTCTCTCTCTCTTTCTTTCTTCCTTTTCTTTTGTATCAGCTTCTCATGCTTACTCTATTGATCCAAGCTCTGAGTAATGAATGATCTGGTTTTCCAGCCTCCTAGGAAATGTCACGTACGAGTCAACACATATAGGAGGAGTGTGCTTCATGGAGAATTATAGCATCCTCTGAGCCGCTTAGACTGCGCATCCAGCATTTTGGCGTGGCTACCTTCTGTCTGGATGGATGCCCTGAATTTTTGTAATGTGATTTAGTGATCTAGCCTCCACCCCAGTTCTCAGATGGGGCCAGCAGAGGCATCCTTAGTCACTACATCTGTCTGCAGCACCCTCACCCTTTTAGCATCTCAGAAGGAGCTGCTGTGAAATATCAGAGAGCTCAGTATATTAGATCTCAATGCCTCCTTGGTTTTTCTGATGAATCATGTTAGGAATGCTGTAGCTTCCACGGAGCCGCCTGCAGCAGAAGGGGAAGAAGAGGTACAGAATGTTTATTGAACAAACATCTTTCAGGCTGGGGACCAGGAAAAGGCTAGAGGTGGGATGGGAAAGGCAATTTGAGTTATGCCTCTATCATTCAAACCTAGGGAAGATTCAGTATGGGTGAGGTTACATTTCTACTGTATGGAGTTGTAGAGTATTATTGAATATTGTTTGACTTTGGTGGGTGTAGCATTGTCAACAAAGGATAATCTCCATGAGAAAAATCTATTTATGTAGAACTTTGTCACTACTGGGTTCAGTGGTTTATTTATTTATTTATATTTTTATTTTTAGTAAACATGAATTGATGAGACACAAGTCCTGAAGGGCAGGTTTGGACTTCCTGTTGTCTAGCTCAAAATGGCAGCTCACCTTGCTGGGTCATTTTAGATGAATTACTTACCCTTTTTCTACCTCTGTAATTTGAACTGGGAACCAAGGCCAGGCCATAGTTATTTTCAGACAATGGGTTGTTTTGAGGGATAACGTGTACAGGTTTTTTTCACCTTGAAATGCCCCGTGAGGCTCAGGTTTTGAACCAGAAATTGATGCTATTTTGGGTGGTGGGAGAACCTGGGTGAGATGAGGTCAGCTAGCAGAAGCAGGATGCTCAGGGCAGGCCTTTCAAGGTCATGCCCCCCCCCCCCCATTCCTGCTTCTCTCTCCACTTTCTGGCCCATCATAATGTAAGCTGCCTCTGCCATGTGCACTGAGCTATCCTGGCATGCCTTCCCTGCTGTGATGGACAGAACACCCTGAGACCACAAGGCATTCTGTCATAATGGCATCAAAGTAATTACTACAGTGGGTTCTATGCAGTCCCTCCCAATAAATGTGGAATAAATGGCTTTATTATAATAACCATGTTTATGGTTCAGGCACAGCATGGCTGGTCGGTTATGACTGCTTCCAGGCCAGTGCCTGTGTCTTTTCACTCAGAATCCTTGCAGATTTGATGATGTTATGTTGAAGAGTAATGAGAAGTCTTTGTGGAAATGGAGCCTTCTTTGAGGCTAGATACACACGATCATATTCTACGTTAATTCTGAGTCTCAGACACATTATCTCCATAGAAGGGCAGATGTTCTGTGGGATGGTGATGCTGCCTTCCTCAGTTGCATCATCTTTTTCTTTCCCATCCCCCCTTCTCTCCCCTCCTTCCCTCTTTCTCTCTCCTTCTTTTTCTTTCTTTATTTCTCTCTCTCCTTTTTATGGAGTCTCATTTAGCATGATCTACTTTTAACGAGCTGTGTAGCTGAAGCTGATCTTGAATTCATGACCTCCTTCCTCTTCCTCCTGTACACTGGGATTACAAGTGTGCAACACCATCCTGTTTATGCATTGCTGGAGATGTTGCCCAGGGCCTCTTCATCATAAGCCAGTGCTTATTGTACCAGCTGAGTTCTATCTCCAGCGCCAGATTCACATCAACCTCACTGGAAAACATCTTTTTTGCCATGCCCTCTGTGGATGTGTGTGACCAGTCAGGTACCTAGCCCACTCATGAATTCTTACTCCACTTTTCCCCTTGCATCACCATTTTCCAACCTTTCATAGATGTCCTTCAAAGGGAGGCATAGTCATGGGCAAATTCTAATTTGCTTATAGAATCATTAAACAATTTATTTTGATGGGAGGTTGATTCACAGTGAGAAATAAATTTTAATATTGTGATATGTGATCTAAGTGTGTGAAGTCCATTCACTTTGTTGAATTCTTTGTTCCATGAAATATTAGTCATCCTTCCCTGAGTATGACATGTTCTGGATTTTTTTAAAATTCTCTTTTATTTTGTTTTTTAAAAACTGCTATGTTAGATCAGGGTCCATGAACTTATTATTTAAGAGGCCAGAGAGCAACGGTTTCTCCCTTTGATGGCTGCAGGATCCTTGTACGAAGGCAACAGCAGATAGCAGCTGACTGATGGTACAGCTATGCCCCAAACCCCTTCCTTACAGCACTGAAATTAGAATTTTATATACTTTATCGTGTTACACAATATGATCCCTCCTGCAATCATGTAAAAATGTAGGCCAAATAAAGTAGGGGGTGAGACACTGCTCATTGGTGTCTCAGGCATGTCCAACCTAGTAGCACTAATGCACCATGCTGTCATCGTCAGAGCTAATACCCAATTACTGCTCAACATAGTTTTAAAAAATTAACAAAAAACATAACATTAGGGCTAGAGAAATGGTTTAGTGGTTAAGAGTACTGGCTGCTATTCCAGAGCACCCAGTTCAATTCCGAGCAACTCATATGGTGGTTCATAACCATTTCCAGCTGCATTCCCTCAAGATTCAATGCCTTATTTGGCCCCAAAGGCACCAGGAACTCACATACTCACAGACATGGGTGTTGGAAAACATTTCCATGAATAAGATGGCAAAATAAATTTGAAATTTTGTAACATTTTAAGTAAGTTATGAATTGGAGCTGGCCATATTCAAAGCTGGGCCTGCCTTCAGCACTCACAAAAGACCTAATGTTTGCACATTTCTCTTCTTGGATATTTCTCAAAGTGACCTGTGAGGACATTTGTTTGGCAGAGGTATAAATTGTTCTTCAAGGACAGAGAACTTTACTTTCCAGATGGGCTGTGAGATCCCAGAGTGAAAGAGAAGTCTCTACCTCTTGGCACAGATGTTATAGCCCTTTAACATGACATTTGAGACCCTGGCTTTATGTACACAATCCAATGCACTGTCCACAGCTGTTATATGACACTTTGAAATTATCTTTGGGACTTGAATTTGAGAAGTACACTTAGGGCATTGTTTGAAAGCCCAAATCTGAGAGTGACATCCTCTTTTCAGGGTCAGTAAATATTATGTGCAGAGACCAGAGTAACCAGTGAGCAAAGTCTTTGTTAATTTCTAGTTTCTCAGTTAGCAGACACTCAGGTGCCACCCTGAGCAAGGGTAAAAGAAATCAATGGAGGGAGTGGTGGCCTTGTGCTGTATGCCCCTGGAATTAGGATGGTAATATGACTATAGGTTACACACCAGCCACATGGCTGTTGATGATATCAGTCTGATAAGAGACCTGAGGATGGTGGGGTCACAACATGGAGGTGATGATGATAATATACACAGATAATTCACAACCTCACAGTCATTCTTTTCTTTTACTCATGTGCTGATTTATTTGATTATAACAATTATCATAAAGGTGATCACTGAGGAGCCAAATCCAAAAGTTTCTGTAGTTTCCCCAAAAACTCTAAAAATTGTTGGAGAAAAGGGGACATTTTAAAAAAGCTTATTCTATTTTTATCTCATGGATGTATGTATATGTATGCACATGTGTCTGTGGGTACCCCCAGAGGCAAGAAGAAGGCATCCGCTGACAATGGAGTTACAGGTGTGAGTTGCCTGATGTGGCTGCTGCGAACTGAACTCGCGTCCTCTGGAAGAGCAGCAAGCACTCTTAAATGCTGAGCCATCTCTCCAGACCAGCAGGGGCACTTTAAGTGGGACACAGAAAGGGCTCATGTCTGTAGTTGGTCTGGAGAATCTGGAGGTCATACAGAATCTGTGCTCACATACAGGGCTGACTGAGAAAAAGGAAAAGAAATGTGTTGAGCATGTCTACTGCAGACAGTCAAGCATTCTGTGTTAGCTACTTCTTGATTGTTGCGATAAAACCATGTCAACTTATAGAAGAAAAGAGTTTATTTGAGATTTTGGTTCCAGAGGCGGAAAAGCACCCATGGCAGGAAATGTGGTTGCAAGCTCAGGCATGGTGGCTGGAAGAGAAAGATGAGCTCAAATCTTGAACCAAAGCATGAAACAGACAGAGGGAAATGGAGTAGCAGGGAGAAGGGAGGGAGCGAGGGAGGGAGGGAGCGAGGGAGGGAGAGAGAAGGGGGAAACAGGAAGCAGGGCAAGGCTATAAATACTCAAGTCCCACCCCCAGTGACATACTTCCTCCAGCAAAACTGCATTGCTCAGTGCTTCCAGAACCTTCCCAGGTTTTCCAGCTGGGGACCAAGTGTGTAAATGCCAAAGCCTCTGGGGGACATTTTTCATTCAGGGCACTCTGTCCTCTAGCAGCATTACTGAGAGGTACTGAGCACAAAACACTCAACATGTCAACAAAGACACTCTTTAAATCCTAGCTTTGCAACAGTTTGTTTCAAGGTAGAGATGCAGAGTTCAAAATGATGTCCTATAAAAACCTAGGCATCACCTTTCTAGTTCTTAACAGCTGGAGGAACAATTATAGAGCCATTCAAGGTGAAAAGTCTCCACTGGGGGCTGGGGAGCTGGCTCAGTGGGTTAGTGCTTGCTATGCAAACATATGGATGTGGGTTTGAGTCCCAGCATCCCTGTAATGTCAAGCATGGATGGCAATGTGCAATATGTAATCCCAGCACTAGGGAGGGTCAAAGACCTCTAGCTCCTGGAGCTCACTAGCCAGACAGTTTAGTTGTAAAGAAAAACTTCAAACTCCTGAAGACATTCTGTCTCAAGGCTTAAGATGGAGAATGATAAAGGTAGCCAATACCAACCTCTGACTTCCATATGCACTTGCATGTACATGTGCACACACAGAGACACACAGACATACAGACGACCGACAGATACACACAGACACACCACAGACACACAGACATGCAGACACAATACACAGACATACATACTCAGACACACACATAGAGATACACAGATACATGTACACAGATACACACACACATATATACACACAGACACAGACGAATACACACAGTCACACACATAGAGACATATAGATGAACACATAGACATACATACAGACACACAGAAACACACATATACATAGAGATATGCAGCCCCCCATACACATAGAGATAAACAAAGATACACAGACTCATACACACACACACACACACCATTGAGTTCCTTAGCATCCGTTAAGAATTATCCCTCATATCTTTGGAGGAAGATGAATCCTATTTGGAGTTGAGCCTGGCCTATAAAAGACCAAACACATAGCAAGCCCCTGCAAGGGCTTCCCCAAACAGAGCCTTCACAAAGATGATTTGCTTAAAAACAAAACAAAACAAGAGTACATTAACAGCTGTGAAAAAATCAAGTTACCGAAGTTCAGCAGGATGAAAACGAAAGAGGTGGCCTAGTTAATTCAAGCCTGTAACCGGGGAGGGAGCTCACCATCCCTCCAGCACTATGAAGATGGGAAGGAGAAGAAAGTGACCTCAGGTCATGGCACTATTTTCAATTAAAGAAAGTTTTAGAGAAAGGCTTTGAAAGGCAGTGTTGCATATTAAAGCCCTGTCTCCTGGTGGCTGGGGATTAGACGTTCCACACGGTACCTGGAAATTTGTAAATATTAATAGAGGATTATTCTAATGAGATGTGCTTATTATTTTTTGTAGTTTTGACTATGGGGCTGAGTAAACCGATCTCTCTGTTTTCTGGCATTTTGCAACCATGATTTGGCCTAAAGTGCAACTGGCCTGTCGACTTAGCAGTATGCCCAGGTGCACTGTGGGCTGAGTCCCTTTGTCACTCAGGGCTCTGACAGCTCCTTCCTGGCAGCAACATGGAAGACCACCACTGGCTTTCCGTCCATCATCCCTTCCTTGTTATTATTCTATTTTCTCCCAGTCATGCCTCATAACCCGACTCCATCTTAGACACCTGTACCTCTGTGTCTCCTCCTGCAGACCAGTCCTTTGGGACTGAAACACTGGCTTCTACATACAGGATCAGCAATCCTTGGTCCATGGGCTTCTTCCAGCCCATTTCCTATTTTCAGGTTGATTTTTGGCTGGGTGCTAAGCTTGCACTGTGCAATTTAAAGATCTTGTTTTTCATTCAGTTTTGTAGCACTTGGTAGTATTATTCAAATAGAATACATTTACATTCTTTTTTACTCTATAAAAAGATTCTATTTATTATAGAAAATAATGTGTCTCTGGCATTTTTGTATGTGTATGTATGGTTATTTTGGCTTTGCTTTGTACATGTGGGAGTATATGTGTACACATGGAGACAGAGGTCAACCTCTGGTGTTGTTCCTCAGAAGCCATTTATTTTGTTTTTGAGTTGGAGTTTTTCCTCAGCTTGCACTGAGGAAAGTTCAATTAGATTGCACTGGCTTGTCTAGTACCTAGTACCAAGTATCAAGATTAGATTGTACCAAGGTCTAGTACCCTAGTACCAAGACTACAAATGTGTGCTGCCATCCCCTCTCTTTAAATGTGAGTGATGGCGATTGAACTCAGGCCTTCCTGCTTGTATGCCAAGCACTTTACTAACAGACACATTTCCCAGCTCTGATGTTTGCATTTTTTTAATGGTAGAAAATGATCAGGATTTTGTAACATAAAAACAATTATTTCAGTGTCCTGTGTGACACTTTATTTAGATGTCACCATGTCTATTCAATTATGAGTTGACCTTGGCTGCCTTAGGGTTGCTGTGTAGAGTAATTGTCACATACTTGTGACTTCAGAGTCTAGGATACTCATCATCATGACCTTCACAAGGAGGTTTATTAACCATCCCATCCCAAGATTCAGTTCCTAGAACCCACATGGCAGCTCACAACTGTCTGTAACTCCAGTTCTAGGGGATCTGACACCCCCAAACATACCTATATCCAAGCAAAATAACAAGGCACATAAACTAAAAATAAGCAAATCATTTTTAGTAAGAACCAGGGATATACTCCAGTCTATAAAGCATGTAAACTCAGGTTCTGTATCTAGCACCCATGTGAGAACACTAGGTACCATGGTGTGCACTGATAATTTCAGTACTTGGCAGCTGGAGACAGGAAGATCCCTGGGCCTTGCTGGGCCAGCCAGTGAGTTTTTGGTTCGTGAGAAATTTTGTCTAAAAAAAATTGTGTCGAGAAAGACACCTGGGATTGGGCTCTGGCCTCCATATGCTTTCACATACTGGCATGCATGCATACGATCAGAGAGCATGCACATACACACACACACACACACACACACACACACACAAATGGTGAGGCTCTTTCTCAGAAATGCCACAGAGTTCCAGTTGTTTATTTGTAGATTCCGACCCTGCCATTTTCCTTTGGTCCCTCTGTCTTCTCCAACCCAGCTTTCCTGTAATGGTTCTGTTGTGTTATCAGAGTACAGGTTGAACTCTGCAAACTTTTTTTCTACCACTGCTTCTGCTCACATCCCTTCCAAAACATACCAGCCTGTCCCCTTTCTTCCTACAAAGGCCCGTGTAACTGGGGACACACTTGGAATCGTCTGTGCTACAAAGGCAGCATGACAATGCGAGACAGGAATTGCAGGCAGCACACAGCACACACAAAGTTGCTAGGGAAACATGGTCGTTCTCAGACGCTGCCAGCTCCCGCACATTTACAAAGAGCTGACAACAACTGACCTTTGTCTCCTCATCCCTGCGTGCCGTTTACCAAGCACACCAGAGCAGGGTGGCGTGAATGATGCATTTGATGGGCAGACTTTCAGATGCTGTGATGAGAGGGTCCCACTTCCCAGACCCGTGAAGAGCTCAGAAGTCACAGTGTCACCCTCTGCTGCCACCAGTCTCTGCAAATGAAAAGGGGGCATTTTCACATCAAGATTCCTATAGTCCCGAGGAGAAAAATGACATATTTTGTTGCATTATTTAAATATCCCTTCTGAACACCAAATTAAAAATATCCATTAAAAGTTTATTTGATATCTTCCTAATTATTGCCCATTGCGCATTTGACAAATTATTTACACATTTTAATAATTGCGACTTTCTTTGGAAGTGACACAAAAACAATTACTTTCTCGAAATTCCACTGCGTGGATGCTTTTGAAACTACAGAACCATTAAAAACAGTCTGTCGAATTAAAGGTTGGGCAATTAATTAAGTGCAAATTCTGTAAAACTGGACCAAGGAGAATATTCATCAAACATATGAAATATGGCCTATCTTGTCCAAAAGACAAATATGTTTAAACAAAAGATGAAAATTGATGACAAAATTACGGGTCGCAAACTGCACACGGAGCCGGCAGAAGGCAGCTGTACGGGGTTTCAGTAGGCTGGGTTCACGCTTGCAGAATCTGTGATTCATTGCCATCGGAAAACTTTCCCTAGTTAACTGGAAAGTTCCGCGTGAGGGATAATAAAAGTTCCCCCTGAGAGCTCCCAGTGTGGTGACATTAATGCTTTGCTGGCCTTTAGAAAGGTCTCATTAATGCAATCCACAGTGGGCACGGTAGCCAAAGGGTAGGTCTTCTTTGGACAATCAGCCCTACTGTCCTACATGCGTTATCTCCCTTGCTCCGTCTGTTCGGAACTTCTGACATGGCTTTCTTTCTTTCCTCAGTCACATTGGTTTTGACTTAAGCCCCATTCTGCTTCTATTTTGAAAGGATTTTAATCGCATTAAGACTTTGGCTTTTCTGTGTAGGTAGAATATACAGCAGGGGTCACTAGAAAACAGGACAGTGGCTTGCAGGAGCCGCATCCATGAGGAGTCTGGGCACTTGTCTATTCCAAGTTCTTAGTGTTGTGCTCACGTCCACAAATCAACATCAACACTGATACAGAGTGGGCGGAAGAAGGAGGCGGTTTCCGGACTGTGGGGACTGTTATGGATGCAAGGCTGTTATTTCCATATTAAAATGTAATGGTCTCATTAAAGTTAAAACCACTGTTAAAGTTGATGGAGTAAATTAGTTAATTAACTGTAGCATCCAATGTGCACCTCCGGGGCATACCTCCATTCTTCAAGAAGGAAGTGCCGCCTCAGCTTGGAGGGTCTTATTGGGAAAAGTATAGAACACTCATCTTAGATGTCTCAGTGTACATTAAAAAAAAAAAAAAAGTCAAACCCTGTCAGGAGAGGGTGTTAGGTAGTGTAAAATGAAGACGAGAAACTGAAAGGGAGTCGATTTTATTTTTAAGCTGAAGTTACTGAGGATTTTCTTGTTAAAAAATAAAAACCACTTAATAAGCAGGTTGCAAATCGACTCTTAGCCAGCTCAATAACCACCCTACCCTGCAGCCTGTGAGGTGGTTATCTAAAGCTGTGCCACATGGTTTGTAGAAAATTTTCAAAAGCTATTTGGGTAAGTGCCTTGGAGTAAGTGTACTACTTATTTTTCATCAACTTGAATCAAACTAGGGTCACTTAGGAAGAGGGACCCTCCACTGGGAAATTACCTCTATCTGATTGGCCTGTGGATAAGCCTGTCAGTCATTTTTTTGAGTAATGATTGATGTGGAAGGGTTCAGCTCACTGAGGGCAGTGCTATCCCTAGCAAACAAGTTCTACAAGAAAGCAGGCTGAGCAAAACCATGGGGAGCAAGCCATGCGGAGCCACCCATTAAGCAGCACCCTGGATGCCTTCTGCTTTAGTTCCCACCTCCAGGTTTCTACCTTGGCTTCTCTCAGCGATAAACTAGAACTTGTACACCAAATGAATCTGTTACATTCCTATGTTATTTTAGTCATGGTGTTTATTATCACTGCAACAGAAAGCTAAGTAGGACAGTGAAGGAGGTGTGTGAGTGAGTGGGTGGAGGGATGTGGGTGGGTGGGTAGACTTTTCTTGCCTGGAGCACAGCTTCTACTCTGTTGGCTACCTGAGACTTGGGGCCCATGCAGCTGCATTAGAAAGCAGGTGGTCTCACTCTTGGTCTATCCTAGCTTCTGCAACTACAGAACAAGGGCAATGATGAGAACTGACTTCTAGGGTTGCTGGGGTGGATGGTACTGATGGGCAGTGCTCTGAAGAGGTCACGTGATAAGGACCCACTAAGGACTGAACATAGTCATGCAGCAGAGAGTGCATGAGAGGGCCAGGGGGAGAGGGCTGTAGAGATGATGTAGCCACACACTAGTCTAGGTATGTCATCGCCGTGACAGGCTTTGTCACAGGGGCGAAGTTTATTCAAATTGTCCAGGGACTCCTGCATATGGAGTAGGAGAAAATATGGGTTGTGATTGTTTTTTTAAAATCCTTAAAATATGGGTTGTTTTCTTCTCATCCAACATTCTGTCTAAAGAGAGCCTAAGGTGGAGAGCTGATGATTGGATAGAATCTTCCCAATGCTTTTATGAACACTGCTAATTAAATAAAACAAAACCAAAAACCCAAACCCCAAGCCTCAAACACTTCTTAGGGCTGGTGAGATTGATCAGTGGGGAAACATATGTGCCACCAAGCCTAATGATGTGGATTTGAGCCCTAGGATCTACCTAAGTTTGATCCCAGTGAAAGAGATGCGCTCTCTCTCTCTCTCTCTCTCTCTCTCTCTCTCACACACACACACACACACAAACACACACACACATAGACCACACACATACACATACACGCATGCTTACATGTGCACACACACATGAATAGAACATTTTTTAAAAATGTAAAAGAAAAAAGTCAAGTCCTTTAGATCCCTCTGTAGAGTGCTAAGACTTAATCTAATCTCTAACAGTAACACTGAACTTCAGCTTGGAGTAATGTAGTGACAGGAAAATATTGTATCATAAAAGCATGTTTTGTATTTTACATTTTAAGGGTCCCCTTTCCCATACTCACAAGAGAATTTGGACATAAACCACATATTTGGGAAATTAGGACAAGAAATAGTCAAAACCTGAGAAAGTGACACAGAAATGGCAGAAAGCTAATATATAATTTCAAAACCATATTACCATATAAAGTGATTACCAAAATGTAAACCAGGTCAGGCTAATTATTTTCCAAAACTATTGGTTTGTAATGAAAATCATATATGAAGACACAGGCTCAGCTGACACTGAGCACACCTGTGAATAATGACAGTATTTTTGGGGGCACACATAGTGGCCTAGACAAGCCAGCTCCATGCCACCACACACTCTTCTGAACAGCTGCGTATTGCAGACGTTACTGTTGTCACCCAGTGATGGGGAAACTGAGGCACACAGAGAGTAAAGGGCTCTCTCAAGATTTCTCAGGTAGTAAGAGGTGATGGCTGAATTTTAAAGAGTGTGGTTGGAGTTGGGAGAGAATGCTCTTCGCATCTACCAGCCCACCTTAGTTAGTTCTCATTTGGTCTCTGACTGTGATGTAGCCCTCTTGTGTCATTGAGCCTTTCCTAAAAGAGAAAGCCCTGGTCTGTGGTTTTAGTCCTAGCCTCTTAATTATCACACACACACACACAACCATGCAAAACATTTCTCAGTCTCTCCAAGTATCCACATCTTTATCTTTGAAATGGAACCTGAATTAGCTCCCTTGTGCAGGTGGCTAGAAGATGCTCTTCCTCTACTGCATGGCTCATCTGGAAGGTGCCCTGCTGTGCAAGGGATAGTTCCTACTTTCAAATGGTCTCTCTCTTTGATGCTTACAGACTTCCCCTGACAGTAGCAGCATGCTCCACAGGTACACAGGTTGGCAGGGTGTGTAAGAGGTGAGATCTCCAGGGACAGCAAAGCACACAGGATATCCATCCATCAGCTCCTACAGCTTTGCTCCTGGGATACAGCTCTGTGTTGTACACTTCAGAGTGTACCCAGGTGCTCTGAGTCCCTCTCCTCCAAGTGGTCATCATCTCCCAAGGGCTCTTTCTATTGGCTTTCTCTGTATCCCTAGCTTCATTTCCCAGATCTTCACTGAGTTCCTGTCTCAATCTTTTCAAATTCTTCAAGTGTTTTCTTTGAGGAGAATCTTAAGACTCCAACCTACTGGATTGTTGTAAGACTTCGGCAGTCGAAGTATGTCACTAGTGCAGGATCATGGGTACCAAATGCTCATACATGCCTCTAGCCATTATTATTCAGTGAACATATGAAAATACAAGGAAAGTGAGCTGTTGCTGTAAGGAGCCTGACTCTGTTTAATGCTCACTGCTGACAGCATTTGACAGCCTCATCCAATCTTTTCCTCTGTCCACTTCACATGATGGAAAACTGACAAGTGGACCCAGGCGACTTCCCTACTTTACCAGTGGAAAATATAAATGTCAGAGGGGAATCCCTTAACCACAAAAAGCCAAGCCAAATCAAATCAAACCAACCTCCATCAAATCAGTCTCCTCCTGCTTTCTTGAGGCACTGTGGATTTGACTGAGATTGCATTGCTCATCTGAGATGGGCTGGAGAGATGGCTCACTGTTAAAGTCTAGGCTCACAACCCTTTGTCTTGTGCTGTGGGAGTTGCCCTCCACCATAGTTAACAGCTGCTGTCCACTTACAGTGCAGACAAACCTTAGGCATGCCCATGAGAGATTCTCTAGGTTGGGTTAATTGAGATGAGAAGGTGATCCCTATGATACGGGTGGTTCTATCCTAACAGTGGAGGTCCTGGGCAACCTGACAAAGAAATAGAGCTAGTGGCAGCATCCATCACCCTCTGCTCACTGCAGATCCTATGTAACTAGCTGCTGCACATTCTGCCATGCCTGCCCCATCATGATTGGTTGGTTCCACTTGCAAGCTGGGAACCAGAATAAACTGTTTGTCATTCATTTAGCCACAGCAGTGCCAAAAGTAACTAGTCTGCCATCTGAATCGAAATGTTGGGGCTGAGCCCTTCTTGCTCTTGTGGGGTGATCACAGCAGGAACAACTTTATTTATATTACAAAGACACCATAGGACTCTCTAAGGTAACAAAGATGTCAACTTTCTTTTCCCCAGGACAGATTGTCTGACAAGACTATTTGAAGAAGGGTTGATTTTGGTTCACGGTTAGAAAGGACATAGCCCATTATGGTGGGAAAGGTATGGTCAAATTCTTGGCAGCGAGAGTGTTCAGCTCAATTCCTCGAATGTCAGCAGTAGACAAGAAGTAGAGACAGCATCTGGCCTGGAAATGTGGCTGAACGTTGAGTTAGCTTGGATGGAGGCCTTAAGCTTGGCCCCATGGCCTGATGTCTCACAGACAGGCTCCATGCTCATAAGGCTTCACCATCTCTTGGTATCATCAGTGGAGACCAAGTGTTCAAACATGTAGTCCACAGAGGACTATTTTCTATTAAATCAGAGAAAATCTTGTGAGAGATTTAAAACTCTGGTAGTTAATATGTAGAGAGGTTCAGGGAACTGAAAAACCAGATCTGAACATGACTGTTGAAGATCAAGGATGCTGAAGGTAGAGGCACAGATGAGAGGTATGGCTTCATGTTACTTTGCCAGCAGTAACAACAAAGAGACTCGCGATGCACACACAGCCTTTCCCTAGAAGAACCCAAATCCTCCTACATTTTCATGGGGCTTTAGTGAGGGGACCTGATATTCTGGTGCATCTCCTACCTGATTACAGGTCAAAAATATATTTGAGGCTTCAGATGGCCAACAGCTTAGAAATATTCATAGCTAGAGGTCAAATGCAGATATAAATGTCCTAAGTCCGCATCTCCTGGATATTGGAAGGAGAATCTCTCACTCTGGTTTGTATAGCTTCAGACAAGGTGATCCAAATCCAGGATGGAGAAACAGTTATATAACTCCTGTCTCTGCTTCCCAGCCTCTATTTTTAAGTCAAATGTTGGCATGCGTGTGAGATTTAAAGTGGCAGCACCTTCCCTCAAGATCTTGTGATGTTTAATTTTTACCTTTGGCTTAGTGAAGATCTCTCCACAAATACTTCTTAGTGGATAATGAGGGGGACCTTTGCAGAGTTGCAAAGTCTCAATTTCATTCTCTAGATGAGTTTGAGATAATAAACCCCCTCACCCCTTTGTCTAAACATCTAAGTATAGATCGGGTAGATGATAACAACAACCAGAAAGACTGTGCAGTTAGCTGCTGCAAACAGCATGGCATAGCTTATGTATTTAGAGTGCACCTAAATGTGAGGAAACTTAGAATGTTATGAAAGCTTTGCAGTTTAAACAGGTGCTTTAAAGTCACCCATTCCCACATGTAAAGATTATAAAAACGATGCTTGTGTCAGAGACCTGCTGTCAAAGTAACCCTAAGAAGGGACGAGTCAGATTCCCCAGGCATTCAGATTCTCTTGCTTCTTGCTCTGTCTGTATTTGCATTGCTTACTATTAACATGGAATGAGTGTGTGTGTGTGTGTGTGTGTGTGTGTGTGTGAGTGCATGCGTGCACACGCGTGCGCACATGCACATAAATGAGCACCCATATTTGTGTCCTTGTAGAGGTTAGAGGACTAGCCCAGATATCATTATCTACCTCATCTTATTGAGATAGTCTTTAATTGATTTGAAGGTCTTGATTTTGAAATTTGAGTTTAAAAATATGTTACTTAAAAAAGTTTTGCTTTTTTTCCACAAAAATAAAAATCTATAGATTACTTCCAAACTAATATAATTTGATCAAAAAAGAACCCCTAAAAGTCTCTGATAAAAAGAGATGGCCATGTCAGCTTCAAGCCCGTCAACTAAGATGATCCAGCCCCTCAATCAACAAAAATTAATAATCAAAAGCTATGGCCAAATTCTCAAAATATTGTTTATAAATATTTGTTTTCATTATAAATAGTTAATGGTCATAGTCAATCTCTTTCTAAGAAAAAAGAGGGATATGATCTAGGAATGATTTAAAAAGATTATTGAATTTACTTTAATCCAAAAGACAGCTGTTAATCTCAAAACATTTTAAATTGATATAGATTTTAGTTTATTAATACAAATTTAAAGTCAATTTTGTTATACTGTATGTATATTTCTACTCTTGTTTAACATATTATGTTTATACAACTCCTTTAAATTTGTAATATATATCTAAACCCACAAATTAATAGCCATCTATGATAACCAAGCTTAAAGTCATGTTAGTTAGGATTTTTTGAGTATATAAAGATGTATTTCAATTAGACAAATAATCTTCAAACACTTCAAAGACCTACAAAAATGACATTTAAAATACTTCAGAAAACTTAAGATTTTCTAGACAGTGAGACAAGTCTACTCCTGGCAGCACAAATCTACTTCAAAAAGATGATAGACATAAAAAAATTCATATAAAGTTTACTTTCTTTGCAACAAAAGTGAGCCATTGACAAAAAACTGTTCTTGCCTCAAGTGCTTGACAATATGCTATATAAACTAGACATACAAGACTCATAAGAAAGTAGCCTCTAAGCTTTGGCAAAAGAAGCCAAGATGGTCCTTCAGGTTCCTGCTTCACAAAAAACCTGTCAGACATTCTTCAAGAGACACAGAAAAACGACTGATAAACTATGCCAAAATAGACAAACAGTCCTTCAAATTTCCTGCCTCACTAAAAAATATGCCAGAGACTCTAGGCCTATAGACTAAAGATAAATGCCCCAATGTTACAAAAAAAAATTTAAGTAACGTCATTTCTAGATTTTAAAAGTTACGTACACTTCCTCTTTACTCGAATAATATTATATTCTTCTGTAGTCTTTTTATCCCTTTTCTAAAAAACTTACTTATAAAATGAAGTCTTTTATTTTCATGCATCCCCTTGCTCTCCCTCCCTTCCCCCTCCCAACCCCTCCAGGTGAGCCTTCAGCCTCCCTCCTCCCCATCCCCCACCTGCTCCCCACAAAAGGACAAGAGGTCCCAAGGTGGATCAGCTCAGCATCCACTCCAGGCAGGTCAGATTTCCGTATCCTAATGGCAAATCTAGGTTAGATGTTCCTCTGGAGGGAATGGGCTCCAAAGTGCCAGTCCATGCTTTTAGAAACACAGTCTGATCCCGTCCCTGAAGACTCCACATACTGCCCATGTCAGTGGACAGTTGTCTATCCTTGAAGGGCCTAGTTCCTTTTCTTGAAGGTTTGTCATTGGATGTTCTTAATTCAGTGAGCTCCCCAGAGCTCCAGGCAGTCACCACTGTGAAAATTTTCCCTATAATCCCTATCCCCTTGCTCGTATAGACTCTCCCCACACTCCTGCTCTCAGCTGGATCAGGAGCTCAGCCCAGTCCTCAGCCATGTATCTCTGCCTCTATCTCTATTCATTGTTGAATGTAAATTCTGTGATGGCAGTTTGGGTGGCTATTCCTTTGATTATAGGAGAAGTCCTGTCTAGGCAACACCTTCACTATTGGTTGGAGACCTAGGCAGGGACATCCTGTGAGTTCTTGGAGGTTTCCCTGGAACCCAGTCTTTTTCTATCCTCACATTTTCTTTCTCTATTAAGATCTCATCTCCTTTTTCTCTCCCTCCTTGTTGCTCCTCTCACTCAATCATCTCGTTCTCTCATGATTTGTTCCCACCTCTTCTTGGTTGCAATCCCTTATGCTCCCAATTAGCTAGGAAGATCTTCTCTATTTTCTCTTCCTAGGGCAACCCCTGGATGTCTCTCTTAAGTTCCTTCTGATGCCAAGCTTTTCAGGGGTTGTGGTTTGCAGTTTGAGTATATTTTGCTTTTTGTCTAAAGTCCACTAATGAGTGAGTACATCATTTTGGGCTTGTGCTACCTCACTCAGGAAGATATTCTCCAAATCCATCCATTTGCCTGCAAATTTTAGGATGTCATTTTTTAAAACTGCCGAGTAGTACTCCATTGTGTAGATGTACCACAGTTTGTTAATCCATTCTTCAGTTGAGGGACATCTAGGTTGTTTCCAGGTTCTTGCTATGACAAATAATACTGCTATGAACATAGTTGAGCTAATGACTTTGAAGTGCAAATGTGCGTCCTTTGGGTATATGCCCAATAGTGGTATTGCTGGGTCCTTGAGGAGATTGATTTCCAGTTTTCTGAGAAACCGCCATACTGCATTCCAGAGTGGCTGAACAAGTTTACACTCCTGACAACAATGGAGGAGTGTTCCCCTTGCTCGGCATCCTCTCCAGCATAAGCCATCATCAGTGTTTTTGGTCTTAACCATTTTGACAGATGTAAGGTCTCAAAACATCTCAGAGTTGTTTTGATTTGTATTTCTCTGATGGCTAAAGATGTTGAACACTTTTTCAAGTGTCTTTCAGCCATTTGTAATTCTTCTGTTGAGAATTTCCTTTTTAGTTTTGAACCCATTTTTAAATTGGGTTACTTAGGGTTTGGGGCTCTAGTTTCTTGAGTTCTCTACAGATTTTAGAATTCAGTCCTCTGTCAGTTGTAGAGTTGGTGAAGAACTCTTTCCATTCTGTAGGCTGTCATTTTGTCTTAGTGACAGTGTCCTTGGCCTTACTGAAACTTCTCAGTTTCAGGAGGTCCCACTTATTGATTGTTGTTCTTAGTATCTGTGCTACTGGTGTTATAGTTAGCGAGTGGTCACCTGTGCCAATGCTTTGGAGGGTATTTCCCACTTTCTTTTCTATCAAGTTCAGTGTAGATAGGTTTCTGTTGAAGTCTTTGATTCACTTGGATTTGAGTTTTTTGCAGGGTGACAGGTTTGGATCTATTTGCATTTTTCTACACACTACCATCCAGTTATGCCAACACTATTTGTTGAAGATACTATCTTTTTTCCAGTGGATATTTCTGGCCTCTTTGTCAAAAATCAGGTGTTCATAGGTATGTGGGTAAATGTTGGGGTCTTCGATTTGATTCAGTTGATCTATAAATCTGTTTTTATGCCAGTACCAGGCTTTATTACAATAGCTCTACAGTATAGCTTTAAGTCAGGGATGGTGATACCTCCTGCTGTTCTTTTATTAAGCAGGATTGTTTTGATGATCCTGGGTTTCTTGTTATTCCATATGAAGTTGAGTATTGTTCTTTCAAGGTCTGTAAAAAATTGTGTTGGGATTTTGATGGGTATTGCATTTAATCTACAGATTGCTTTTGGTAAAATTGTAATTTTTATTATGTCAATCCTGCCTATCCAGGAGCATGGGAGGTCTTTTCATTTTCTGATAACTTCTTTAATTTGTTTCATCAGTGACTTTAAATTTTTGTTGAAGAGGTCTGCTACTTCTTTGGTTAGAGTTACGCCAGAATATTTAATGCTATTTGCAGCTATTATAAAGGATGTTTCTCTTATTACTTTCTCAGCCCTTTTATCTTTAGTGTATAGGAGGGCTATTGATTTATTTTAGTTAATTTTGTACCCTGATACATTGCTGAAGGTGTTTATGAGCTACAGGAATTCCCTGGTAGAATTTTGGAGGTCACTTATGTAAACGATCATATCATCTGTAAATAGAGATAGTTTGACTTCTGTTCCAATTTGTAATCCCTTAATCTCCTTTTGTTCTCTTATTGCTTTAGCTAGAACTTCAAGAACTATATTGAAGAGATAAGAAGAGAGAGGACAGCCCTGTCTTGTTACTAATTTTAGTGGGATTGCTTTGAATTTTTGTTCATTTAGTTTGGTGTTGGCTGTTGGCTTGCTGTATATTGCCTTTTTTATATTTAAGCATTTTCCCTGTATTCCTGATCTCTCCATGACTTTTATTATGAAGGAGCGTTGGGTTTTGTCAAAGACTTTTCTGCATGTAATGAGTTGATCATTTTTTTTTCAGTTTGTTTGTATGCTAGATGACATTCACAGTTTTTTCTATGTTAACCACCTTCTATAGTCTTTGATGTAGTTAAAGATTAAATAGTTATAAATTTAGTTTTCCTCAATTACTATAAAAGATACAGTAAGTATAAAACTTTAGACTAACAAAGATAAAATAGATGATAAATATTTTCTTTAATTTTTCTAAACACAAATAGACTAAATATCATAATTATAATTTTGCTTGATAACTATTTTATTATAAATAATTTTGCTATGTTAAAATTAAAACCTTCCTTTTTGACTAGACAGAAAAGGGGAAGTGATGAGAGATATCTTTCTGTATGCTGTAAATGCCATTAAATAATAATAAGAAAAACTGTTTTGGCTTATGTCAAGGCCTCTTAAAAACATGTGAGAAATTCAAACATATATTAAAAAAAAGACAGAGTCAGATAGAGACATAATCCAACTGCCCACAAAACCAAATATAAAAAAAGAATAAGCCATGCGCCAGATGACAAAGCAAATTAATAGAAACGAGTTAAATTAAGATATAAGAGTTAGCTAACAATATGTCTGAACCATAGGCCAAACAACATATAATTAATGGAAGCTTCTAAATGTTTCTATAAGTTTTGTGTGTTTAGATCATGGGCCAGACAGGCCAAAAACCTATTATTATTACACCAAGTCATCTAGCCTGTCTGGCCAGTGAGCTCCAAACATCCACATATCTCTGACTTCTCAGTGCTGAGATTACAAACATGTGACATGACACCTGGACTTTTTTCCTTTTTCAAAAATGTGGATTCTGGGGATTGGACCACTATAGTCAGAAGTTATAGTCATACTAACTCTAACCCTAACCCTAACCCTAACCCTAACCTAACTCTAACCTATCCTAGCCCTGAGGCCTGGAGCAGCCATCCCAAATAATCACATAAAGTCTTATATTAATTTCAAGCTGCTTGCTCTATGGCTCAGGTTTATTATTTGCTAACTCTTGCTCTTAAACTTAAAACTTACTCTTAAACCCATGATTCTTCCCATTTTGGCCACATGGCTTGGTATGTTCTTATCCTGCTTCCTCTGTATCTCCCTGTCATCTCCTGCTCTGATCTTCTGCTTCCCAGAATTCTCTTAGTCTGGTTGCCCCACCTCCTCTTCCTGTCTAGATACTTGACCAATCAGTATTTTATTAAACCAAATGTACAATGATAAATATTTACAGTGTACAAAAGCATAATTCCACAGCATAACTCTGTCTTCATGCTTGCAAAACTAATACCTTGTTTAAAGATCTATCTTCATTGCTTAACATCTTTGCATTAGAAAAAAATAGAGACAAAAATAAAAGAAGCAATTTCTCATTACTGTTGGACCTATGCCTATCTTTGGTCCATGAGTATCTTCTCTGTAAGCCTATGGCTCCTTAACTGCAATCAAGTCCAGCTGGAGGGCTTTTACTTGGCACCGAGTCACTAGGTCTTTACATGTGTGTGGAATTCTAGCTAAATATGTTTAGTTCCTAGTCCTTCATGGGAGAGACTTTTAGGTTGTGTATTCTGTGGTCTTGCTCTATAGCACTAAACCCAGATGTCAGCTTAGCCATGTATGCTCTAGGGGAGGTCCCACCTTTTCCCTACCATCTCACTCTTTGATCCAATTCTGGTGTTTTCTGGGGTCATCTTCCACACAAACTCAAGGCTTGGAGTCAGCTACTGGCAGAACACAGCCCAAAACACTGTTAGGGATGAGCTTTTGTTCCTTGTTCACACTCATATCTTGTTTCCTATTGTTGTGTAGCCATTCCCTCCTGGTTGAAAAATATCTTTCTAGAAGTCATCAGGAAACTCACAAGGCCGAGAAAGCTCATAAAACTTACAAAACTCATGATTCGCTTCTCCTCTAGGCTGTGCAAATAGTGAACAACTGGTGGGCAGAGAACTCTTCAGTGAAGCTACCAGCAAGTTTCTAGGAATGCATCAAGTTTCCATGGTGTGGATGCCTTGAGTCATCATCCATGCTGGGCTGGGCTTTTGGTGACCAAATTGTCTTGAGATTAACTGTGCTCTCAGAGAAACCCTAATAAACTTATCAGCTAGACAAACTATACCTGGGTGCAAAAATTTGTTCCATTGCTGTTGATGTCTTGTTTGAGGTGAGTTGACTGACCTCTGTTCACATCCCCTCAGGAAGTCATAACACCTCCATCTTGTTTTGTTCTCTCTTTATATTTTTGCCAGCTGTTGTTCATAGTCACTACTTGAAAAGCTAGAAGCTTTCCATCATGTAGACATTCCCCAAAGAGGCAAAGTTTATCATTAATGCTGAGTTTACATTTTATGAGTCTAGCTATATACAGGGTCTTGAAAAAATGAGAGGAAGAGTTACTTAAATGGCCAAGGACATTGCTCTCTTCAATGTGAGCCCTAATGGGAATGTAAGATGGGGACAGGGAACTTCAGGTCACCTGTCACCCTCTCACACTAAACATGATTTGCATACTGGAAGACTCAACATGATTCTATTTTTTTTAATGCCATGTGGTCCCTAAATCCAAGCCAAGATCTGGATGAGATACTTCACTGAAGGTGCATAGTTTTTTTTTTTCCAAAGCAGGAGGAAATTTTAATTCTAATGGACTTCCTGAGAACAAACCCATCCATCTGCATTTTGGGGTTTCTTAAGGGATTGTAAGGAAAAGTTTTCTCCCACACAATTGTCTCAGACTGACTTTCCACACGATTCTCATTAGATGTGATTGCATGCTCATATAATACAATACAGCAGAGACCTTTCTGGAAGGGGCTTGCTGATGGCTACCATGGGGTACAGAGGCAGATGGGGTGATGATGATTAGTTACATTAGGGAATGTTTCTCAGAATACATGCTGCCTGAGTAGGATTTTAAAGATAAACAGATATTTGCTTAATGTTCTTTTTTGTGGGGGGGAGGAGAAAGAAAAGTGAATGTAGCTTTTAAGATTCTGCCACAAAAATGTCCACTTTTGTTTCCTGATACCAGACCACAGGCCTGTGGTCTCCATCAAGAATAGAGATTGTTTGTTCTTTGTGACCTTTGGATAACACTGAGAGCATCTCAATTTAATGCTTGTTTGAGTCATTTGCAATTTGCAAAAACAGCCTGGCAAAACTTTCCCCAATCCCCTTATTTTCTCTCTGAAAGATGCATTAGATAATGCCAATTAGTGACTCCAGGCTCTTAGAGAGGCAAGAGTCAGTAGAGTCAATGCCCATGAAGAAAAATGGATGGATGAGTCGCTAGATGCTGGTGTAGTTCTGATGCTAGTGAAAGAATGGGAAAGACTGGGTAGACAGAAGGCTCTTCAATTTCCACATGACTTTAAGGATGTCTACCAAGATGGTGTCACTAAGGGATGTCAGAGGCACTATGTGGTTATGAAGCATGATCTGATTCCATGTCCCTAGCACAACTCAGTGTGTAGCTGCCACGCTGTCTCTTTAACATGTGGTGATGATGTCCAGAAGGTTGCACTGGTGCTACTGGTCTACTGAGCACCTCACTGACAGAGACATTTGTTTTCATGGCCACTACACCAGCATTTCCTTATAATATTAAACCATGGTATGGTCTGAATCTGAAACATCCCCTGCAGACTCACATTTTCAATGCTTTTTCAAACGCTGGTAGCTAGTTGGGGAAGGTGGGAACAGTCTGAACAAGGTGCCTGGTAGGTAGAAGCAGCTCACTAGAGATAGACCTTTGAAGGTCGGTCCTGACCCCATTTTGTCTCACACTGTTTACTGGTCTTCTGTGACAGGAGCAGCACCCACTACACATTCCTGCAACTGCTCTGCCATGCCTCATGCCAACAGGGTCAGCAATGCAGACGGGGTTGCTGAACTAGAGATGTGCTCTGGGTAAAGTCATTCTCATAATCTTCTTCTTTAATCCTGGTTAGTGAAGGAGAAAGGCTAAGTCTGGATCTATCCTTTGGCAACCCCATTTTTATAGTACTCAGTTTTTCAGGCCTATCACCTTCACTTGCCTATGATCTCCAGACACACTGGAATGCTTTGTTGTTTTATGTATACTTGCCACCAAGGTACTTCTGTTTCTTTCTATCTGCCCATGGTGGCTCGAATAGAAGCGGTCCCTACTGGCTCATATATTTAAATGCTTGGACATTATGGAGTGATGAAGCTTGACATGAAATCGAAGGTATCCTTAGGGATGGGCTTTGGGTTCCAAAAGTGTAAGCCAAGTCCAGTGGTGCTCTCTCTTCCTGATGCCCATGGACCTGGATGTACTCTCAAGCTCCTTCTCCAGCACCATGTCTATCTGCATGCTGCCATGTCCTGCCAAGATGACAATGGACCAACCCTCTGAAACTGTAAGGCAGCCCCAATTATTTTCCTCTAAAAGAGTTGCTATGGCCATGGTGTCTCTTCATAGAATATTGACTAAATCAGTGCCCAGTGATAGCTAATTTTTTTCTGCTTTCTTCCCCAGCCTCTGTCTCCTTTCCTTCCCTCATTCTAGACAGGGTCTCACTATGTAGCCCAATCTAGCCTCCAGTTCATCATTCTTTTGCCTCAAACTCTGCCACATTTGGATTTCAGGTGTATGCCCTGTGCTTAGCTTATGGCTGATTTCAAAATAAATTGAATTAGATCTATACCTGGCGGTCATGAAGTACACAGTGCAGGAGAACCTTGGAAAAGTGTTAAGTTGTGCAAAATTCCTGGAGTCTGGGTAAATCTGAATTTAGTCACCAGGTAGTAGTGGTATTGGTACATGTGATCTTAGTTTTCAACGTCCTTGGTCATGACATTTTCTCCTGGACAGAGTTGTCGAGGCTTTTTGGCTTTATGATGTTTTTGTGGTTCTGTGGTGGGAGACACCGTAACTCAGTTACACATCCCTTAAACAATCCACAGAGGACAGATCCAGTGCAGAAGGAGTTCTAGGAAGATGAAAAGTACAGTCTTCAAATGGAGATGTCTACCTTTCCCTGACACAAAGATGAGCAGACATACCTGTCAGGGTACCTGCTGTGCCTTCTAGAATCCTTAGGGCAGAATTTCCTGCTTTTACAGTCTCAGGTGTTCCAGTCTGCCTACAAAGGCATATCTCTTCCTACTTCCTTGAGTGAAATTAAAAAAAAAAATAACAGTTTCAGATTGTTGTAGTTCCTATGCAGACAGGCTCCATCAGCCTGTGTCAAAAAAAGTCTGCTTCCAGGTACCACAGGAAAAGCTTGGCTCTGCCAAGGCAAGGAAATGACTCCTGAGCTTTAGTGACTCACAGAATGCACTTAATTCTAGTCAGGGTCAATGTGATTTCTGTTCTAGAACCTAAGTGGTCTGAATTTTCATGCTCTGAGGACCCTACTGAGAAGTCACTTGGGTGTCCTTAGGACCAATATGTCATCTCTCTTGAAATTTTAAATAACATTTTTTTTATCTGTCAAAGTATAATTTTAATTAGAATCCTTTGGGATATTATTCACAACATGTGTATGCATTAATGTATAACTCATTGACTTTTAAAATTTCAGGTTTTAGTTTATGTGTATGGGTGTCTTACCTGCATGTACATCTGTGTGCTACATCTGTCTGGCATCTGTGGAAGCAGAAGACGGTGTCAGCCCCCTGCAACTTGACTTACAGATGGTTGTGAGTTTCTATGGGGGTGCCAGGAATTGGACATAGGTCCTCTGCAAGAACAGCCTGGGCTTTTTACTGCTGAGCATTTCTCCAGCTCTTCTCTTTTCTGAGTGAGACTCCAGTGCATGTGGTACTCTGCTCTATCTTGCAACACTGGACATGTTTTTCTGTCTTCTTCTTTATGGCTGTTGGTTTAACTGATACACCCACACATTTTATTTCTCCTCAGAATGGAATTACTGTTGGATTATGTGTGCATATACTTTCTTTTTCTAAAACCCTTTTGGATCATTGCTTTATACTAGGAGTAGATGAGAACCCCAGTCATTCTATGTCTTCACTAACGTGTGGGACCATTAATCAACTGGATCTTAGCTATTTTGGTGGCTTACATTGATGCCTTCTCTTTGATTTGTATTTCATTTATGGCTGCTGATGATAAATATATTTTTTTTGTTTTGGTTGACCATCTATACACCCAATTGTGAAGGTTCTGTTCATTTTTTTAATTTAATTTTTTTAACCTGTGTTTCTTTTTTTCCTCCTTTCCTTCCTATTCCTGTTTTTAAGCCAAGGTTTATGGTCCATGATGGCCTTGATCTCAGCCTGATGACAATCTTCTTGCTTCAGCCTCTCAAATGCTTCAATGACAAGTATGTGCCACTATGCTTGCCTTTGTTAATCTTTTTGTCAGGTTGTTAATTTTTTATATTCTGACTGCAATGCATCTAATTTGTCAGTATTTTTCTCTGGTACTTTATTTTTGCTTTTATTTTCTCAGGGTTTGACTTAATATTTGTTCTAGCTGACTAAGGTGAAAGTTGATACCATTGGTTTTGGGCCCTTCCTCATAAGTAGAATCAAATACAGCTATGAGTTTACCTCCACAGTATACTTTAGAAGCAACATATAGTATTTGTAGTTTCGTAGTATTTTTTTTATTGATTTCTAATCTAGTATTTTGATTCTTTGAAATTTATTGAGACTATAATAACATCAGTTCTACTAAAATAGTTTTCAACCTACAAAATTTGGGATGCCAATACAGAGTTCTCATGTATCCTATAATTATTTCCTACATTTATTAACATTGTATATTATTGTAATAGTGAGTGAACACTGACATTAGTATCAATTAAAGCCATTCATTATAAAGTCCATTTTCTTTTTTAAATTTTATTATTATGAACAAAGAAGTCACACTTTCTATCCTTGTATATCCTTATTCAAGGTCCCTTCCCCCTCCCAACACATCAGGTCATTCTCTCTTCTCCACAACTCCCCATCCCCACCCTGGGCAGGCGGCAGGCGGTCCCAAGGTCCCACTGTCCCAATATTGCTTAGTTCAGCTTCCACTCCTGGCAGATCCAGTTTTCTCCCCCCTCCCTCAAGAGTGAGTAAGGTGTTCCTCTAGGGGAGTGGGATCCAAGGAGTCAGTCCAAGGTGTTTCTGATCCCAAGCTGTTCAGTGGTTGTGGTTTGCAGCTTGGGCATGCTTTGCTTTTTTCTTGTTTGTTTGTGTGTTTGTTTAGAGTCCACTAATAAGTGAGTACATCCCCTGCTTATCTTTCTGGGCTTGTGATAGCTCATTCAGGAGGATATTCTCCAAATCCATCCATTTGCCTGTGAATTTTAGGATATCATTTTTTCTTACTGCTGAGTAGTACTCCATTGTGTAGATGTACCACAGTTTGTTAATCCATTCTTCAGTTGAGGGGCATCTAGGTTGTTTCCAGGTTTTTGCTATTACAAATAACGCTGCTATGAACATAGTTGAGCTAATGCCTTTGCAGTGTGACTGTGCATCCTTAGGGTGTACACCCAGAAGTGATATTGCTGGGTCCTTGGGGGGATTGATTCTCAGTTTTCTGAGAAACAGCCATACTGCATTCCAAAGTGGCTGAACAAGCTTACACTCCCACCAACAATGGAGGAGTGTTCCCCTTGCTCCACATCCTCTCCAGCCTAGGCTGTCATCTGTGTCTTTTATCTTAGCCAATCTAACAGGTGTCAGGTGGTATCTCAAAGTTGTTTTGATTTGCATTTCTCTGATGGCTAAAGATGATGAGCACCTTTTCAGGTGTCTTTCAGCCATTTGTAATTCTTCTGCTGAGAATTCCCTTTTTAGATCTGAACCCCATTTTTTTGATTGAGTTGTTCAAGATTTTGGGCTCTAGATTCTTGAGTTCTTTATATATCTTAGAGATCAGTCCTCTATCACTTGTACGGTTGGTGAAAATCTTTTCCTATTCTGTAGGCTGTCGTTTTGTCCTATTGACAGTGTTCTTGGCTTTACAGAAGCTTCTCAGCTTCAGAAGATCCCACTTATTGATTTTTGATTTTAGTGTCCCACCACCGACCTCACCCTTCTCTCATCCAGTCACTGCCTCCACATCTCCAGTGCTGCCTCTCTCCACAGCACATGCTAGGCTTTATTCTTCTGTATTTCCCACCTCTCCATCACAAATCAGTCAATAGAGGTCCCTGCAATCTCTGCACCTGCATAAGTATGAGGCAGGTTGCTTTCTGATCTGGGACTTTTTTTTTCTGAAAAACCTTAGACCTCTTGATGGTCCCTGTCTAGAGGTCAAGATTACAACAGCAATGTAGGAAATGGTGGAACTGAAGACCAACATTAATAAAACAAACGTGATCTAAACAAATAAAACTAAAACCAAAGAAAGAGTACATCTTACTATATTTGTGTATCCTAGGCAATTTGTAATCATAAAGATAAAATCATAACCCACATATACACACAGACACTCACATACATTCACACATATGTACATACATATACACATATGCCTTTGAGACATAAAGTGAAGGGGAGACAGAGATATTTGAGACCATTAGGACAGGTCTAGTGGGAACAGAAGATTAAGGACAGACAATACAGTGAGGTGAATGCACTAAAAACACGATCTACTAGTTGGAAGATGACAGTGTGAAATCCATCACTGTGGGCCATGAATATGCACTAAGAAGCATCACAAGTGTAGCTTTCCTCCCCAACATGGTTACTGTGTGTCTCTGCTTTCCTTTTACTAAACTTCACCTTCATAATTTCTGCTTCAATAAGCCACAGCATCTGGTTTACTCTGTATGTGTGGCAGGAGATGAAAATTCCCCACAAAGGCAGCACTTGGTGCCTCATGAGAATGGACTTTTTCTTTAGTTAATCAGCTTCTAACCTTGAACACAGGTACTTTCGATAGGCATGGCTATGGTTCCTTATTTCTCAGGTAAGGCTCCTGATGCTCTCTATGGAACTGATGACATCATCATCAAGTACTTCTGGGTCTCCCTGTGAGGTCTCCCAAGTTTCACTGCACAACGCCCTTTTTTGTGTCTTTGCTTTCCAAAGTTTTATGCAATTACTTTTAGTCTACCATGGACTGAAGGCATTACATGAAAAATTCCAGAATTAACTATTTGTAAGCTTTAATAATCTATGTTGTGGTAGAGTGTGGTCATCGTTCTATGGTAATATCAGTTATTGTTGTTAATCTCATAATTTAAACACTACTCTTGTGCATAGTGTCTAGGACTTCACAGTTCTGTCTGTGAGACCTTGGAATGTATTCCTGCAGACAGATGGGGGCAACTATAATTCCAGATACCTTCACTATCAATTGTAAAGGACCATTTATAAGCAGAGTCTCCTTACTGAGGTGTTTGGGAACTGTCTGTTTCAGGACCTATGGGTCTGAATTCATTGTTGCTACCATATCAGTGGCTTTTGGGGAGACAAATGGGACTTTCGAGAAGAGGCACCATATTTTATGATGTGTACATATGAGGATGGTGCAGCTGGTCATAGAAATAACCAGATAAAGTTTCTCTATTCCAATATTTGGGAGGCAGACTAAAATCATGCCTATTCACAGCCTGGGATTCTTGATTTCACAGTAGATTAACTCTCATTTGTGGGTATTATTTTTGTCTTGTGTGTTTGCAAAGTCCCCATTGTTCATTCATTTACTGAGCAACTTAGAGAGAGCTTGTTCCATCCTCAGCCACATGGCTGTGCAGTCCCTGCTATGACACCTACTGTGAGAGATGGCAAGGTTCCAGAGGTGAGCAGCAGGAGGCATGACTGAGAGAATGGGGTGACCTGGAGTGTTCAGTGTGAGGATGTCACAAAGCACTGAAAGATGAGTTGGAGGGACATGAATGGGAACACCTTTCAATCTAGTAGCTTCATGGAAGATGTCAGACTCCAGATTCTGGATTCTGGCCTTGACGTATTCTTTTATTTTGACTGTATTTTTCATGCATTCATGTGTATATGCTATGCATATTTTTATGTGTATGTGTTCTATGCATGCTGTGTGTGTGTGTGTGTGTGTGTGTGTGTGTGTGTGTGAGAGAGAGAGAGAGAGAGAGAGAGAGAGAGAGAGAGAGAGAGAGGAGAGAGAGAGAGAGAGAATGCACCCAAGTATGATACCAAGAATTATATTCAGTTGTTCATTGGCTTTGTTTATTGAGGCAGGGCCTCTCAATCAAACCTAGAGTTCACTGATATTGTTAGTCTCACAATGCACCTAGCTTTGAGGCTCCTATTTCTGCCTTCATAGGCTGTAATTACAAGTAGACTACCATACCCCTCTGTTATCTGTATAGATTCTGGGAACCCAAACTCTGGTCCTCAGGTCTATATGGCCAGCACTTTAATCAATGACGCATCCTTAGATCATGCCAGTTTTCTTTTGAGACAATACATCACTATACCATTCAGGTTGACCTGAAACTCATGACATGTGATTTCTCCTGCCTCAGTTTCCCAGTCCTGAGACCACAGAGATGCACCACCATCCCCAGCAGGACATGCACTTCTTTTGTAATGCTCAGACCTAAACCTCTCATCTCTTAAAGGCAAAAACAGCAATGGAAATCTTGATAACCAGAATTGATGGGAGAAAGAAAATAGCTTTTATGTTAATATGAGTTCACTTGTTAAAGCTTCCAATACTTTGAATCTTAGTGGTCATTCAAGCATCTTTTTAAGGGGCAATTTGTAAGGGTTGGGTGGGGCTGAATCTGAACAGAATTAGAATTACCCTCTGTATTTTTGTAATTTTGTTCAAATATGTCAACTTGGAGAAAACATTCCTTCTTTCTAAAATGCCTGCTGAAAGGAAAATTCCCAGTGATACTTAGGTCATTTATTGTGAGTTAAAAAATATAATAAAAAAACAAAATCAAATTCTTTTATTAAGCAATTTGCTTCAAATCCAGCTATACTAATTAAGTCTCTATGGATAAATATATTCATAAATAGTCATGTTCTATCAAAGTCAAATATAGGGCAAATACTTGTGTTCCTGCACTACTGAGCCTGGGTTATTAAATAAGATCCACACCATACTCTTTAAGATTCCATCCATTAATGAATGTTTAATAAAAATGTAAGGATAGGGTATTGTTCACAGAAAAAAAGATATCCCCAGTGTTTCTAGTGAATCCAGCTTTGTGAAAAGCAACTTTTATGCGTTCTGATCTAACAGATAGAAATCTGACTATAAAAGGATTTTATGGAAATCCTAGCTGTCAACTATCAATTAAAGCATAAGTCCCATTTTCCTATTGAACTCTAATGAAAGGTTATCTGTTCCATCAGATTGTTTTATATTCTGTTAAGATTAAACTTAACCAAAAATTAACATCAGCATTTCCCGAATAGAGCATACAAACATGATTTTCCTCAGAGACAGGGGAGTCTAAATATTTTTGTTGTATTTAAAAGATGCAAAGAATTTTGAAATCAGTGCAATCAGAAAACTTAACCCATTCTAAGCTGAGTGTCTCTCTTGTCTTTCTTTGCTCCTGAATTTGAGTCTTACATCTGAACATCATTTTTACATATGTCAGCAGAATGGAGATTTAGCTGAATGCCTGCCAGCCAGCCCAGGATATAGCCATAAGACAAGGACTTGAACCTACCATCTTTAAGTTCAAGGTTCCTCTCTGTTATTCAGTGGCCGTGTTGTCACTTTTATGAATTCTGAGCTTTGGATGTATATAGAGAGAAGCATGAAGTGGTCTTTGGGCTCCATTCCAAATCTGAGAAAAGTGTGTAGACACTGTTTGGAACATGGTATGTGTCCAGTGAGTAGAAGCAGTGCTGTTGCTGACAGCATCAACTTGTGAGGAAGAGGTAGGGAACTTCAATAGGAAGAGTAGGCTAGGAATCATCCATCAGTCTTTCCTGTCTCTGCCTCCCGTCTTACCATAACTAGCTTTGTAAGGGTGTACCATTGTGCCAGGCTTTTAATATGGGGACCAAATTCATGCCCTCTGTTATGCAAGCATCTCACTGGCTGAGCTACCTCCTTAGCCTAGTAAAAATGAGTATAGCATAGAGCTTCTAGAACATATACCATACACATGTGATGGAGAGGAATGGATGATAATCACCCACCACACATATCTAATGGAGAGAAATGGATGACAATAATGACCTATCATACACATGTGATGAAGAGATAAGGATGATAACCACTCACACATTCTCCCTCCCTTGACAACTCCCTATGGAGATGTATAGTGTTGCCCCCTCAAATGAGGCATACAGCAAACTGAAGCAACATGGAGTGATGCTAATGAAATAAATACTGTGGAATTAGGAGACTGAGTCCTCATCCCTGACACTCACCGAGGACGGTGCATGGATGAGCCTTTTTCCCCCCGACCCTGGGCTTGTGTCAGGTAAGCATGAGCAGGTGTGAGTGGAGAGATGGGGATCATAGCCAAATGCAACACATATCCCTCCCTCAGGGACATTATCTCTCTGGTTCTGGTTGCTTGTTGCTGGATATGACAGAGAATTCAGAAGTTCAGACTCTGAAGAATGGTTGATGGGAGGGCACATGTGATTCAACATCATCTCATCTCCAGGAGGACTGGATCTTTTTCCAAGTAGAACCCTGGGTGACCTTTTGTCTGGAAGGTCCACCCAGATCTACAGCTTTATAATTGTAGGGAAGTGTCTTTTTTTGTCTGACTTTCGAGCTTATAATGTTGAAAAAGAAAAGCAATTTGTAAAACCCAAATAGATTTTAGAATGAACTTAGCGAAAACAGACTACCTTCTATCATGAGTTAATATTAAACAGAACTTGTTAGTGTCTAAATATTTGCTTTAGGAATACCCCCAGACTGGGATAATGTGTGATCTTTGGCCTGATGGCCACAGAATATAGCATTGAATAAATCATACTTTCTCCGACAGAAGGATGCCAGGGTGGTTGTATACACATGGGAGGATGTGTCGATAGATGCTGCAGTTTGGGTTGCATCTATTGTAAACAATGAAATGCCTCTGCAGTGAGCACATTTGATGGTTACGGAGTCACTTCTCTGGACAGCTTGATGCTGCTGTGCTCAATCAGGTTCTAAAGATTTCAGATGCACGCCATTAACAAACCATTTGCCTAATTGATGGTGCACTTGAAAAAAGGTTTAAGGAATTGGATCAGAACTCTGGACAGACTATCGCTCCTAGAGACAACTATCTTCAAGGGCAGGATGGTGAGACTCTGAAGTAGTGATGGCATTGGCTGCTTCTCTGCCCCCTCCCAGCCCCCTACCCTGTATAACATGAGTGTTAATGAATGTCTGAGGAAATAGAAGAGGGAAGAAAACCATTGGGCTTCATAGTCCTTCAGCTCAGGCTCAGTCTCTGAAGCTTCATTGATACCCAAGTGACACCCTTTCTCAGTGTGTGCCTCACCTTCTCTCTTTCTGGGCTTCTCTCCTGAGCACTTGCATTGCATTAATTATGGGATACATTGGCCATCTTAGGTCAATGATTAATTGTACTTTGGAAACATAGAAGTAAATAAGCCAGGTTTCAATATATGATTGTGTAGGCCTTAAAAGACTGGCAGCCATCTTTTAGGAGGTGTGTGTAAGAAGTTTAACACAAGCCCATTGAAGCGATACCCAAAGTCTGGTGGCACCACGAGTTATTACCCTGCCATGACTGGCTTTGGATTAATTTGCAATTTGAAAAGTAAAATTAACCCTGAAGTATACTATTTGTTGTCTGTTTTCCCACTCAGGCAAAAGATTCTTGTATAAACAGAACCCTCTCTCTAGCTGATGTGAGGGTGAGCTCAGTGTAGATACTTGCCAGATTTGTAGTGGCTGTTATTTTTCAGAGTGCAGGCAGTCATTTTTTTTTTTTTTTGAAAAAGAACACCATCACCATGAAAAATACTTTCCAAGAGATTTCTGGTGCTTTCTCCATGGTTTAGGTAGTCCTGTGACATTCTGCTGAAAACATATTTGCTGTGTTCATTGTTGGTTTTCCTACTAGAATGTAAACTTTGTGAGGCTGGAGATTGTCGTTTTAGGACCCTTCACTGGTCACAGGAATGCTGGTACCCAGTGGATGCTCTGTGAACACTGGTGGAGAAGTTCAGAAATATGTATTTATTTTCAAGAGAAAATGACTTTGGAAATCTTTACTGTCATGGGGCAAAGATTAACAGATACAGGCATCACCTTTGCTGCTGTATGAAGGGACCTATTTGTTTATTCAACCAGTTTTTATTGGGAACCTGCATCGTGCCACACCCTGTTCCAGGCATTGCAGAGACAGTGATTACCAGTGCACAATGCATCGGTCACTCTTATTACCCTTCTTGTGAGATAATTTAACACAGGTGTGTGTGTGTGTGTGTGTGTGTGTGTGTGTGTGTGTGTGTGTATGTGTGTACGTACACTTGTGTATGCACATGTGCACATGGATGTAGAGGCCAGAGGTCAACTTTGGGCATTTTTTTTTCACATGCCATCTATCTAGTTATTTCTTTTTGCAGCATGGTTTCTTACTGGTCTGGGCTCACTAAATAGCCAGGCTGGGTGATGAGTCCCGGGGCAATTCTTTCTGCTTCTCCTGTGCTGGGATCACAAGCAAGGGCTAACTACCATGCTCAGTGTTTTGAAACAGGAATCCTAGAGATCAAATTCATATCTTTGACCTTTCCCAGTGGACAGTAAACTAACTCAGCTATCTTTTTACTTCTTAAAGATGAATTTAATTAAAACACTGTTTCCATTTTGAAGAAAAAAAATACCGTACCCCCAAATTTAGGAGACAGAACTCCAACTCAGCTTGGGGAGGCTGAGATATCTTCCCCTAAGAAAGTAAAATTGAACCTGAAACCTCAGGGCATGTTAAAGTTGGGAGGAATATAAGGCAGAAGAAAAGCCTGTGCAAAGGGCCTGAGGCAGGAGCAGCTGTCCAAACAACAGCAAGCCTCGGAGGACAACCGTGCAGAGAGGGGCTGAGTGGGATAAGGAGAAAAGCTTCTGACACATTTCTAGATCTGTGAAGGCCAACTTCTGAGTGTGTCCTGAGAGAGATGAGACTTTAGGAAGCTGAACCAAGGCTAATGAAATTATAGTTTTTAAAAACATTGTTATTTAATAAATGATAAGTAAACACATGCACAGACACACTTGAACACACACAGAGACACATGCAGACTGTCAGTCAGACAGAAGACAGGATTTTTTTTTTTATATAGGGTTTCTCTGTGTAACCCTGGCTATCGTAAAAATCACTCTGTAGACTTGGCTGGCCTCAAACTCACAGAGATTCACTTGCCTCTGCTTCCTGAGTGCTAGGATTAAAGGTGTGCACCACCACTGCCTGACTAAAATGAACATATTTTTAAATGCTGAGAGGATCCACCATTTGCCTTCAATTTTCTTAGAAGGAAGATATTAATTGGTACTATTCAAATACTGTGAATTAATAAATAATAACATCTAGGAGCAACAGGTCTTCCTCCTATGACATGTACAGGGATGGTTTGGTGAGCTCTAAAGTGATGTGAACCAGGCATGCTGTGAGAGTGACAGGTTTTGTTGTTTGTCATGTATGCTTGCCTTTGCTGACTCAGAATGGACACAACTATCAATTCCAGAAGTGACTTGGTTGGTCCATTCTTCATATGTACAAAAGTAAACCACAAGCACCTTCTAAGTCTCGTGCCTTGGTTGCCAAGACCAGTGCTGTATATTGTATACAAAAGTATTGTACAGGAGCCATGACATTGGTGACTGGCAAGTGTCTGATGAATGGCTGGTTGATGGATATGACAGTTCCAGTGAGGAGTAGATACACAAATAAGGTGTGAAAAGTAGTGATGCTGTGGGAGCTGCCGCTTCCCTTATTAAGGGATAGAAGATGAGAGAAGATGTCAGCAAAGAGAAAACCCTTGGTTTGGGAAGCCTTAAAAGCGATTTCTGAGCTAAGATCCCAGGGTAAGCAAAGGTCGCCATGTAGATTTGTCATCTGCTCACTCTGCCATCTTAAGAGGACTGCAATTCTTAGTCCACATTTTAATTCAAATACACTTAAAACTAGTCTTATCCTAAGTTATAAGACCCAGGAAGGCTTGGCTCAATATACCTTTATTTTTTTTTCATAAGGTACATTTAAAAAATTAACACTTGCAGATTGCAATGCATCAGCCACGCTCCTTTTCCTTTTTACAAATCTTTACTCTTATCATCACAGTGTCTGTATGTGAACCTGCTAGCGACATGCGCATGTCTGCAGACAGCAGAGGATAACTCACAGTAGTGAATTCTCTTTCCTCTGGGATCAACCTCTTGTCTTCAGGCTTATGTGCCAGGCACTTGCTCCACTCAGTCATCTGGACACCCCCATTTCCTC
Organism: Sigmodon hispidus; assembly: GCA_004025045.1. Classification (NCBI taxonomy): domain Eukaryota; kingdom Metazoa; phylum Chordata; class Mammalia; order Rodentia; family Cricetidae; genus Sigmodon; species Sigmodon hispidus. Next base: position 18,308 of record PVIH01012407.1, on the reverse strand, counting down.
TTTGTAATTGGACCGCACCTGGTGTGTTGGGCTGCCCACCTTTTCCCGAACACCCATGGGCATCAAGGCTAGCACAGCCTGAGCCGTGCGTTTAAGCTTGCTCCCTCTGCAATGACTTGTCTTGGGGAGGTGGGGAGGCCGTGTGACCTGGCTCTGGGAAAGGAGAAGGACTAAAAGGAGACTAGATGTAGAACCACCCAGGAGGCTCGGAGGCTCGCCTCTGGGCATGCCGTGGAAGTTTTTCCACAGGAGTTTTGTTGAGGAGGGGATAGTATTCTCTCTGTGCTGGCGTCTCAGTAGAACAAAAAAGGAGGAAATGAGTTGAGCACAATCGTGTATCTCCTTCTACTTCCTGACTTTGGATGTGGCATCATCAGCCACCCCATGCTCCTGTAGCCATGCTTTCTCGTATGATGATGAACCTCGAACTGCCAGCCCACCTCAGGCTATTCCTCTCAGGTATTTGAGCACAGCAACACGTACAAAGCAGGTGAATGGGCCTCCCATCTGAACAGCAGCCAGGACGGTTCTACCCCTGGACATCTTGATGTAAGAGGCAATAATGCAAAGCCAGCTAGCTAACACCTCCATAGGAGGAAACACAAGGATATTATGTGGCCATTTCCACACCAACAAAGAATACAAACACCTACCTATATTTATTGATGAAAGTAATTTATTTATTTTTACTTTATGTACATTGGTGTTTTGCTATGAATGTCTGGTTCCCTGGAACTAGAATTACAAACAGTTGTGAGCTGACATTTGGGTCCTGGGAATTGAACTCAGGACCTCTAGAAGAACAGTCAGTGCTCTAATCACTGAGCCACCTCTCCAGCCTTGAAAGTAAATAATAAAATATTACAATGAAATTAAAAATAAAATAATAATAAAGTTTGCAATACAGGTGTAGCAATGAGAATGGAATTCTTTGATTTTTTTATTCTTGAGGTAGCTTGTACAGGTATGTTTACATTTCTCTCTCTCTCTCTCTCTCTCTCTCTCTCTCTCTCTCTCTCTCTCTCTCTCTGTATGTATGTGTGTGCATGTGCATAACTGTGCAAATATGCTCATGTGCAGATGGAGGCCAGAGGTCCACAGGGGTTTTCTTCCTCTATTGCTCTATACTTTGGCTTTTTAGACAGAATTTCTCCTGGAAAAAGAGCTCACAGGTTCATCTAGACTGGCCTGCCAGTAATTTCCATAGATCCCCCTGTCTCCATTTTCCCAGTGCTGGGGTTATAGATGCTTACAATTTTCCTGGGGTTACAAAAGCTCATCACAGTGCCTGGTTTTTATGTAGGTGCTGGGGATCCAGACTCAGGTCTTCATGATTGTGTGACATATATTTTGCCCACTGGACACTTTCCTCAACTCTGGATACTTTACAGTTTTAGTGTTCTATGGTATTAATGTCTTGCATTGTTTCATCTGTTAGGACTGTTCTTTATCGGCAAACTATTTGCAAATAGGGAATGGGACAGATCCAGATGTGGGGCTATCATTTCCAGGGTTTATTTTAAGTTAACTATAATTTTAAGGTTTTAGTGGCTGAAGATTATTATCCCAAAGTAATCGCTACTGCATGCAGATGTGTGCATCGTAATCCATCCACAAGAAACATTAAACATTTCTCTATGAATTTCCCTTATTGTCTCCCATATTGAAAAGGCAATTGGCCAACTTTGGGAGATGCTCATTACTTACTTTTCATGTGCCTGGTATTAGATTCCACAGATCTTATATGCATGTACTCATTTAACTTTCATAAAAGCCCATCAGCTAGGCAGGTTCCTCCTTACCTGTTGGGCGCCAAGAAAATTGTGTCCCAGAACATTTTAAATAGTTCCTCACTAAAGTGGAAACTATCAGTTTCTGGTCTTTTGTCTGTGTTTTTAAACTAGTGAATGATGTCAACAGGCCTGTCTCTGACTCCAGTTTCCTATATTAATTTGTACGTGTGTGTGATACAAAAATAGACAATGCTTAAAAAACCAGCCATCATTATATTTCTTTATGGTTGAGGAGCATCTGGAGCGATTTAAGAAGTTAGAAGAGGAACAGGATGTTTTACAGCATAATGTGCCCCAGGATTGCCATCCGAGTGGGATCGTGTTTGTTGACTAATGATTCTGAGCACTGATCTTTAGGTTTGCCTTCCCACTCTGACCTCTGCACAGTGGCTGCAGCTTAATTGATTTAGTTTATTTTTTTCTTCTTTCATTCTACCATTCCAGGGAATAATGTAGCACCGCAAACGATAATATCCACTATGAAATGGGGAGGGAATCAAACCCCATTGTAGGGACAGAACAAAATAAAGGCAGGATGCGTGAAAAAGAAAAAAGATTGTAAATAAACTTGTGTGTCACCAAAGGAGAAGTACATCCAACCAGTTCAGCCATCACGGCATCAGCTCCACTAATAACCATAAAGACCCATCTGGGTCTCTTCCTCACAGTAATGAGGAAGGCACAGGGGGAAGGACTTGTCATTGTGACCCACCTAAAGATGAGCAGAGATGGAATGGTTCCTCCCAAGGGCTGCCACTGTATAGACAGGGCCCAACTACAGAAGATTTTAACTCATCATCTGCCCTTTCTTTTAAAAGATTAAGCAAGGGAGAAATCTACAAAGAAATGCCCAGGCTGCTGTTCTAAGCAGAGGACACAGTCTGACTTTCTCCAATGAAAGCCCTATCTGAAGTGAACCCAGAAAGGGAATGCTTTCATAATTAATTGAATTTAAATATAATAGTAGATAATTTTGTTACCCCTTAAAGCAGTATGGCTGCTATGAATATTTCCACTGCTTCCAATTACATCGGAAGTCAGGAGTGACACAGAAAGGTAGGTAACAGGAGGCCGGGGAGATAGATGGCTCTGGACATGAAAGGGCTTGCTGGCTAGGTAGTGACCTGAACCCCATCCCTGGAATCCATGTGGAAACGCTGCATGTGGTGATGGCACCCTCTGAGGATCTAATCTCTCTGCTGGTGAGATGGAAAGTGGAGACAGAATCACCTGGAAGCCTGAAGGCTTTCCGGTCTGGAGTGAGCATAGCAATGGCAGAAATAATAAGAGAGAGCCTGCTGCCTAGAAGGAAGCAGGGGAACTGACTTGTGAACGCTGTCTCTCCTCCCCTCCCCTCCAATCCCCTCCCCTCCCCTCCCCTCCCCTTCCCTCCCCTCC
>PVIH01012407.1:0-15017 GCA_004025045.1 Sigmodon hispidus | reverse complement strand
TCATGGATTAGAAAGTCAAAGCATTCTCTCCTTGTTTACCCAGAGCCTGAAGGGCTGACCCCCTCTGGGGACATTGGGATTGTTTATGTCAAGATACTTGAGCCATTGGCTCATGAGACAAATTCTGCATCAGTCTGCTTTCTGTTGCTGTAACAAAGATCTCTGAGATGATTGTTTGTTTTGGTTCCCAGCTCTGAAGGTTTCAGTCCACAGCAAAGTGGCACATGGCAGGGTGAGCATGGTGGAGCAAAGAAGGAGAAATTAGAGGCTGTGGTTCCAAGGCCCCTTCAGAAACACACATCCAGGGACCTGACAACTTCCCACTAGGCTCCATCTCCTAAAAGTTATATCCACCACACCATAGCATCATGGGCTGGGAATCAGGCTTATGACATATGGGCCTTTGAGAATATTCCATCCAGATGACAGCAAAGACACATCAGCACATCCACTGTCATAGCCCCTCTTCTAGATATTCACTGGGGACTCAAAGGGGTCAAGACTGGCATGCCAGTGGGTGTTCCTGGAAGCAGAAGACCTCCAGGTCTATCCACTGGAAAAGCTTCAAGTGAACCATCTCTGGGTGCACCATTCTCATGGTCCATGGGGTAGCAGCTCATTCTGTGGGGTATGAGACACTGTTTTATATACTCTCTGCTGCCACATTTTGCTTCTGGGTGTCTTCCTTCCCTCTCCTGTGCTTCTACTTTTCTATTTTCCTCTCCTCTCTGAAGGTAAACATATTCCTCATTTGCATATACTATTTGGGCATTGTGTTGATTAGTTGTTTTTATTGTTAATTTGACACAACTTGAGAACAGGGAACATCAGTTGAGAAATTGCCTTCAACAGATTGGCTTGTGGCCATGTCTGTGAAAGACTGTCTTGGGTGATGATTGATGTGGGAAGGTCCAGTCCACTGTGGGCGACACCATCTGCAGGCAGTGAGCCTGTCCTAAAAATGATAGCTAGATGAGAATAAGCCAGAGAACAAGCCAGAAAGCAGCATTCCTCCATAGTTTCTTCTTCAGTATCTGCCCTGACTTTCTTCAGTGATGGACCATGTCCTGAGCGTTGTGAGATGAAATCAACCCTTTCCTTCTTGTGCTGGATTTGGCCACAGTGTTGAGTATATTAGATAGCTTCATGTCTGCTCATTCTCACCTAACTTGTAAGATGTTTATCTGGCCCCAGATTTCTGAGAAGAGAGAGACATGAACATTAGGAGAGCTGACCTTTTAAAATAAAATTTCACATATTTCAAAAACCATATACATATTTATTGTAGGAAATTTGGGAAACAGAAAATGAAGAAAATATCCCTTATAATCTCAATTCATTAATATGGAATACCAACCTTTGTGTAAACAAGCAAAAATGAGACATTACTCAAAATGCTTATCAGGACAAAAGGACTTTGAAAGCACAATATCCATCTGCTGTAAGCCCATTACAGCAGCTTTCCCAGAAAGGACATGCAAAATGCAGAAAAGGGAAATTCCCACCATTAGAAGAATTATTGGGTGAGTTGGGACCTCCATTAATATAACACTTTCCAGATCTATCTGTTTCTATGCAAACTTCACAACCCTATTCTTCTATACAGCTAAGTAAAATTTGACTGCATATGAACCACGTTTTCATTACCTGTCCATCTCTTGATGGAGATCTAGGCTAGTTCCATTTCCTTGTTACCATGAGTACCACAGCAGTGAACATGGATGAACAGTATGTCTCTGGCAGGATCCCGAGTCCTTAGTGTGTGTTCTCAGGGAACCATCTAAATAGGACCCAGACAGCTGAGTTAACAAATGACAATACACAAAGTTAACAACTTTCTACACAACAGAAAACACGATCAACAGAGAAAACTGTACAGAACAGGAGAAAGTATTCTCATTGCATATACTTCCTAGATATGGTGCTGTGAGACACTCGGAGTTAAGCCATTTCCTTCATGCCCCAGCACATGCTACTGCTCCATATCCCTTACACCTCTGGAAGATGATCTATTAAGGAGTTCACTATAATTTCATAAAATTACCTTTAAGCAGACACTTACAGTGTTTCCAGTTTTTTTCTTAATTGCAAATTAATTTTGGAGAGCTTGCCGTATATCTATTGAAGATTTACTGCTATCTGGGAGCCAAAACTAGATTGTCTTTTTTTTTTTCAGGCAAATAGTAAGGTAGCCACAGTGAGTGACTGAAGTACATGAATACACGCAGCACTCAACAAAACAAGGGTCTCAAAACTGAAAATTAGTATCAAGCACCTGCAGAAAAATGAAATTCAATCCATATCTTTCATCCCTAGTAAAAACTAGCTCAAAATGAATCAAGTCAGCTAGGCCAGTTGGTCCAGATGTAAATCTCTGTCTCTGCAGTTCTGGGATTGCAAAGTTGCCCCCACCCCAGATTAATTTTGATATGGATTCTGGGGACAAAGCTCAGGTCCCTGATTGCTCCCCAGCGGCAGTCTCCCCAGCTTTGTTTGGAAGGCATGTTAGCTGACACATCCTCGTAGCAAGGCCTATTCTTACTACATCTGAAAGAGGAATGGACTTATAGATCGCCTTCTCTGTCTCCTGACACAATAGCAGGAGAGTTGGCCTTTCTAAAATTAAACTTGCTGAATGTGTTTTCCAGACACAGCACCTGGGGTGGAGGGTTTGGCTTCAGTAATTCCTGTGCCTGGAAACAGGGAGTAAATTTTCTATATTGATGTACTTTTTTGCTCTTTATTTTCTGTTTGCTACCAGGAGTATCTGAAACACACACAGAAAGTTGTAATTAGAAATTGGCTTCACATCAACAAGCCCAGTTTGAGTTTGAGGTTTATTAAGAGCTAAGCAGAGTCCATTCAACAAGGGTCTTGAGAACCATGTCTTTGCTCTCTGCCATTCTTGTCCACCCGTCTCTTTCTGAGCAGAATTATGCTAAGCGCACTAAATCCATATGCTTCTATGTCTCTGTTCTTCAATGTATGCTTCCTTTCAAAATAATACACAAGAAATAGGAAGGAGGCTGAGACTCTTTCAGTCAATGGGGCTTCTCAAGGAGCCAGGAACATTAATACATTCTTAACTACAGAAGCAGTTCCTAGTATTGTGAATTCTAACAATTCTCTGCAGTCTAATATGTATCCTAAGCACACTGATAGGGGTAGAAATAGCATCTCCAATAAAATGCATACCAGCACAGGGTCTGTAATAATGTATTTCTCTTCAAACACCCGAAAGTACGTTATATTATATTTACCTGTAAACACATTGTGAAGTTAAAAGAATCTCAGAAGACATCTATCTACTTTTTGATAGATGTTGTTCTGGATGGAAATTCCACTCTCAAAGTTTGTGCTGCCAGCTCCCATCTCCATCCTTGCCTCTCTTCCGTTTCCCTCCATCTCCTTCCCTTTATGGCCTTTTTTGGCTTTGGCCTTTGATTTATGGTCATTTGTATGATGGCACCGCTTTTCTGTATGGCACTTTATGTCATCCTGGTCTTGTCGTAAATGACTACCATAAAGTGCGGTAAAATATCATAAAACATTAGTGAGTCCCTGATACTCAAGGTTCTTCTGCATCAGCCCTGACAGGCACCAACCATAGAAAAACAGATTTGGCCTTTTGAAAGGAGAAGCATTTGATACTGGATTTTTTGAAAACATAAAATCACTGATTCAATAAACATTCTGTGTGTCAGTCACTGAGTAACACTTACTGTATACATGCCATATAATCCTTGTTACTTTTCTGAACAGAAAAACTATGATTAACTGGATTATACAGATGAGGAAACTGAGGCATGGGGCCTCTTAACACAACCAGTACATGGTGAGGCTTTGATACAGTCCTCATTGTTACTGTGCTTTTAACTACCAAGTGTTGCACAGGCTGAATCCCATCCTTTACAAATAAGGAGTGGAGCTGGTGACAAAGTATAGTTTAGCATTGGTGGGCTGCTGTGTGACATGTTACCAGAGTGATGAGAACAAATGTCTACCCACTTCAGACAGGGAACTTACTTACTATAGACCAAAGTCAAAACAGCACCATATTCAACTCACCGAAATAAAGAGTTTTATTAGGGTTAGTTGCAGAAGTATGGGTAGAGGATTACTTATGGAGCAGAAATGACTCAAAGGCAGTTGCATTACTGAAGTCCACCCCCCAGCATAGGTGACAGCTCATGAAAGCTTGGAACCCTGGAGCAACTCCACAGCCTACAGACAATATGACAGATTGGAGAGCATCTGTTACAGGCAGTTCTGAAGATCTCAGTGTGTCTCTTAGTTTTTTACTAAGTTTGGGAAGTGCAAAGCCTAGTGAATCTTGTCAGTTTCAGGGACTTCCTGAAGACACTAAATTGTTTACTGCCAGAGTTTTCCCATTACAATATCTGGAATCTTAATCAGATTCCCAGAAGGATGGAATGTTGGTGATTCCTTCCTTCATCCGTTCCTTCTTTACGCTCACACCCAGGAACACTCTCATTTCTCCACACATATGCTATGGTATCACTGTGCTGTCTAGTCCTTGCTTTATGTGCCAATCTGCCCATTCTAGATTCATTTCTGCTAATATGATAAAAAATCCTGACCAAAACAGCTTAGGCGAGAAAGGAGTTTCTCTTTGCTTCATGATTCCAGGTTACAGTGTATTTATTGTACAGGAGAAATCAAGGTAGCAGGAGCTTGAAGAGCCAGTCACATCATATCCACAGCCAAGAGCAGAGAGAATTGAATGTATGTATAACCACTTGCTTGTACTCAGCTTGGTTCCCCACTGTTACACGGTTCAGGACCCCTGCCTTGGGAATGGTGCCACCCATGGTGGGCTGAGTCTTCCTACATCATTAAATTACTTAAGACAATTCCCCCACAGGTAAGACCACTCAACCACACAACATATGTAGTCCCTTCTTCAGACACTCTTCCCAAGTGCTTCTAGGCTGTGTCAAATTGACAGTCAAGGTGAACCATCACACCATGCCCCCACTACTCACCCAGCTCACTCCCGACTCTACCCTTTGGTATCAAAGTCTAGTTTGCACCATCAGAAGGCCAAAGATTACCTTCAATTTCTCCTCTTCCCAACTGATGGCCTTGGCTTTGTGCTTCAGTGTATCTGTCTGTCTGTCCTTTCTGAAAATGGTACTTATCATAGTCAATGTTCTACCGCTGTGAAGAGACACCACAACCAAGGCGACTCACTCTTTTGAATTAAAATTTTTATCATTTTTTCATTTAAAAAGTATTTCCTTATCCCAACACTGCTTCCCTTCTCTCCCCTCCTCCCAGTTTTCTTGCAACCTCTTTCACGCCATCCCCCCATCTATTCCCCAGGGAGGGCAAGGACTCACAGGTGAGTCAGCTTGGTCTGGCATATCCAGGTGAGGTAGGTCCAAGTCCCTCCCCCTGGTATCAAGACTGGGTTAGGTGTTCCTCTGCAGGGAATGGGCTCCGAGATGTCAGTTCATGCACCAGGAATAGACTGTGGTCCTACTGCAAGAGGCTCCACAAACTGCCCAAACAATTCAACTGTCATCTACTTTCGGGGGTTTAGTTCCCTTCCATGAAGCTTGCTCAGCTGTCATTTCAGAGTCAGTGAGCTCCCAATAGCTCCATGTAGACGTCTCTATGGGTCTCCTCCTCATGATCCTGATCCCTTTGCTCATATATCTTTCTTCCCTCTTTTCAGCTAGGCTGGGAGCTTTATCCAGTGCTTAGCTATGGATCTCTGCCTCCATCAGTTGCTGGATGAAGGTTCTATAATGATAATTAGTGTGATCATTCATTTGATTACAGGGAAAGACCAGTTCAGACACTCTCTTTCCTATTGCTTGGAGTCCTAGCCAGGGACATCTTGGAGGTTCTTGGGTGTTTCCCTAGCACCAGGTTTCTCTCTAACCACACAACGGCTCCCTCTATCAAGATAGCCATTTCTTTGTTCTCCCTCTCTGTTGCTTCCCCCAACTCAACCATCTCATTCTCTCAGGATCTCTTCCCACTTCCTCTTGTTTTCTCCCCTGTATGATCCCTTTTACTAAGGAGATCTTCTTTATTTCCCCTTCCCAGGGGGAATTCATGGATGTCTCTCTTAAGTTCCTCCTGTTACCTACCAGAACAACTCTTATAAAGAAAAACATTTACTTGGGGATGGCTTACAGTTTCAGAGACTTAGTTGATTATCATCATAGCAGGGAGCATGGCAAAAAGGAAGGTTCTGGAACAGTAGCTGAGATATATATTGTGTTCTCCAAAGGGAGAGAGGGTTAAACCTGGTGTGGATTTTTGAAGGCCAACTCACCCTCAGTGACAAGTTTCCTCCACAAGGCCACACCTCCTAATCTCTCAAATAGTTCTCTTCTTGGTACCTAAGCAGTCAAATACATGAGTCTTTGGGGACCATTCTTATTCTAACTGCCACAGCACTCGCTTTCCCGAAGGTGGCCATCACCTGTCTCCTGTTGCTGGGGATCTATTTTTAGAAACACTCTCACCCACATCTCCTTCATGTTGGAGAGTCACCAGAAGCATTCAGTTCAGGCGGCCTTGGGAGAGAGATGCTGGCCCGTGTACCACAGTCATCAACTTTACCTCATATTTTCCTCTGCTCCTCACCTCCCTCATAATTGCGCCTCCAGCCCTTGGCCTGGCATCACAGGAATCAGATTCTTAGCATCCCATTTCAGGGCAATGGACATAGATCAACATCAACAAAACATTTCCACCCAGGTCCAGCTTTTGAGTCAGTGAGTTTTTGGATGATTCAGGAGCATGAGTTACACAAAGGATGATGCACCACCAAAAAGCCCATCCCAGAGTGGCCGGTGATTCTTGAGGCCCCCAGGAGCTCCTCCTTGGATGGTTGGTGTCTTCACTGGCTTTCACTGTTAGAGAACCCTGGAATTCTGTCCATTTCATTAGCTCTGCTAGGATTTTGAGTCTGGGTAGACCTGCCCCCATCCTCCATGAGACAACGTTCAATTTGTACAGAACAGTTATGCAGCAGGTTGTAATATTTTCTGTGCAGAACACTCCACATCCTTAAGTTTTCTTTCTCTGTTTTCTGGCCCCAGCTCCTTCCCTCTGTTGTCCTCTGTCTTTGCCTAGCTCTTCATTTTTCTTTCCTGCCACTCTATCACTGCAACTATCAAAGGCTCTGTGTCCTTATGAGATGGTGAACTCCATGGGTTCAGGACCAAGCCTGTCAGGTCTACAGATACATTCCTAGCAATCGGCACAGGACCCAACTTGGTGACTTAATAGACGTGTCCTGAGGATGCTAAAGTCATTTGCAGGGCCTGGGAGGACAGAGAAAGATCATTTTTCATTACACATGTTAGAGCATGCACATGCTAGCTCTTGGCTTGACAGGGCTGTTAATTTAACACACAGTGGTTGAGTGATTTACAGCCACCCTCAGAAAACCTTGGCTCACAAGACTGACAGTGAGCTGTACTCACACTCAGGACTGACAATGGATGGGTTATAAAGAGGGGGCAATGACCACCAGTCAAATTAGGACAGCAGCACATTACATGTTTGAGCTTCTTGATTATAAAAAGAAGCTGAAAAATAGAAAGCAGGAGGAAACAGAATCAGTACGTTTCTATTTCTATCCTCACATCCATGATCTTTTCCAAAAATCTTTCTTGGTTTCCTCTTTCACATCTACAGTGAAGTGTAAATTATAGTTTGCAATATAAATGGCCATTTCCAGCAAATTTGAGCAAGGAACAAAATTTTTATCTGAGACTGAAATTTGGCATTCTTTCACCCTTTCATGCTGGGAACAATTTTTTTTTCTTTACAAACTGTGATAAGACATAAATCCAGTTGCTATTATCTCTAGCCAACCCTACACCCAGCTAATAAATGGACTGGGAAAATGGGAATGTCTCCAAGGGCAGGCTAGCCCTTGCGGTCGTAATGTGTAGCACATGCCTTATGCCAAAGGGAATCGAACAAAGGTCCTATAAACATGTGACAATGTTTTGGATGGTGTTCACTTCTAATCCCTTTCTCTCCTTGACAATTCCTTTCATTCCTTGGCACCTCCAGCTAACAACATTACCACCCACAGTGAAGCCTGGTATACCCCGGATGCTCAGGTGGGACTGAACTCTGTTCAGAAGGCTGGCAACTTGAAAAGAATATAGAGGCTTTCAGAGGGGTGTTGAAGATGGTTGGCTCAGGTCTCTCACATCCATTGATGCACAGTATGGGTCAGTTCTTGTAACTGTTCTGTTTCTGCGGCATCCATGGTTGAGTCCTTGGGCTCATACTTGAGTGGCAAGTACTATAACTACTGAGCTATAGCCCCATTCTATTCCACCATGGCAGGGTGTTTAGCATTCCTGGACACTGATACTATATACTCACATCCAAATTAGAGTGAAAAATGTGTGTCCTGCCCCAGCCAGAAACTCTGTTAGGGAGACACACTACTTTAGCTGGAACCTATAAGAGAGTTTTTTTTTAACAACTTTTTTCTAGGGATCTCAAGGCTAAGTTTCTGTAATTGTGGCCAGGAAAGCAATGTCAAAGGCAAAACTTTTTATGCTTTTAATGGCTACAGCAGAGAAAACTATTATTAAAGCATCTGTTGCACATTAGTTATCTTCACACTGTTGTGTGTGTTCCTTCTTCAGATCCTTAGGGAATGAGGCTCCAGAACCACAGTGAGGTCTATTTGATAGTGAAACTGTCATGTGTCAAAGGATCACTCAGGGTCACCCTGGTAACCCTGGAGAAATTAAACCTCTGAGGGGAAGATCAAATAAATTCCCTCACCCCTGATGCATCCATTTTTCTTTTTCTTTTCTTCTTGCTCTCCCTTTAAAATCACTTAGCTTAGAAAATTTAACTAAAAATTGTTAGTTTGCAGATATAGTGTACAAGAGCAAAAGCAACATGAGACAATCACCCTGTTTAGAGCATGCCATTTGGGATATTTAAATATGAAAGTCCCGTGACATTGGTGGCATTTCTTTGTGGTGGCCCGAAGAAGGTGACACTCTCAGGTAGCTACAGCAGGTTGACTAGGAGGCCTTGTATCTGTCAGTCAGAGGAGACATGCATGGTTCAGGTACAAATGATGGGATCGGAGACACGATCCAGAAGACATTGGAGGCAGGTTTGAAAGTCCAGGAGTTGAACTAACCCCTCACTGGCAAGTCCTCTGCCATAGCAGAGACCTCTGTGTTTAATAATGTTTAATGTTTCTCCATTGCATGGGTGTACTGGGGCCTGTCTCAAAGGATGCATGGAGCTCTCTGACCCCTCTCTTACAAGAATTCACACTTGGTGGGTCTCACAGAAACGTTGACTGGAATCTTCTTCCCATTACAGGACAGCAGACTTCTTTAGTCTCAGTACTGCTCCATTAGAGTCAGATAATTCTCAGTTTTGTGGAACTTCCTTAGGCACTACAAGGCTTTTAACAGCAATGCCAGCCTCTACATACAGGATAGCAGTCTCATCCCACAGACCCAAGAGCCAAATACTATCTTCTAACATTGCCAAATGTTCTTTAGGACTAAAATTACCATGTGGCTGAGAAATACTAGCAGTTCTTTGAGACAACTGAGGACCTTAGGGCTACCAATGTCTCAGTAGTTTAATATTTGACGTGGCAGCTATCCAGTATGTACCATTTACATTCCACGTGTGTTTGATGGCTGAATGATTGAATAATTCTGCTAAGGCAGAGGTTGAAGAAATTACTCTAAAAGAGTTGTTATGGGTTAGATGTAAAACTTTCCTCACAGGTCATATGTTTGAACATATGGTCTTCAGCTGGGAACCTTGGGAGGTGGGGCTTCAATGAAGGACATTAGATTCCTGGGGTCGGGGATCGGGTGGGTATTTATGATCCAATTTCTCTTCTGTCATGAGCTCTCTCTTTCCTGGTTCTCAGAGACATGGTGAGAAGCTGTGTTGCAAACGCCCACTGCCACCCAGAGTTATCCCCATGATCAAGCTGTTCTCACCATGGACACCACAGACTGTGTCCATTCAGACTGTAAGCCACAGTAAGCTTTTCCTCCTTTAGCGTGTTTCAGTCAGCTGCTCTGTCTCAGGGACAGGAATGGAACATAACAATGGGGGGGGGTGCTAGAGCTGCAGGGTGAGGAGGTACCAGCTAAGGCATTGGGAGTGCGGAGACAGGAGTGGGCATAGATCAGAGGGACCGAGCAGGACTCTTGGTGTCAGAGGTCATCTTATCCCCTCTGTCTTCCCAGTTCTTGAGGGGCATTCACAAGTGGGAAGCAAACCTGAGAGACAATATTGAGACTAAATTATGGAGATACTTTTATATCAGCAAAGGTGATGCTAATCATATATAAGAAGCACAGTGGGATTGGAGAGATGGTTTGGAGGTTGAGACCATGTACATCTTCTTCAGAGGATCCTTCAGTTCTGCGCACCCACACTGGATACCTCACAACTGTCTGTAACCTTGGTTTGAGGGGATTTGATGCCTTCTTTGGATTCCATGAGCACTGAATATGCGCAAACCCACACAGACAAATCATGTGCACGTAATTCCTAAAAATTGACATCTAAATAACATCTTAGAACATTTAAAATAAACACAGTGGCCAAACAGAATGAGCAAGAATGGCACTACCTGCATTCAACCTGAACTCAGGACCTTTCTCACTGGGACAAAAGTATTCCTTAGAACATGACTAAATGTTTCTATAAAAATAAGATACATGGATTGGGAAAAAATAAACATAGTGTTAAATAAAATGAAGAAAGCAATCCTTCGCTGTTGTTCTCAAACAGACTCCCATATTGACACATTCTGCTTTCACTCTTGTCTCTATCACACAAGCAAGCTGGGGCAAGGCTGGACTCCTGCTTGAAGTCTGGGTGAGATTTGCTCACCTTCCTATGCTATATGTGGACCATTCTTCATACAAAGTGTGGGGACCCAGAACCCTCTTTGTGTTAGACTTTGTTGAGTTTGCAGCATTTTTATATACAGAATGACCCCACACCAAACATAACATCCATTTATGTTTCAGATATTCTTTATACACATATAATGTTTCGATAATTTTGCATCTGAAATGAAGCGTTGTAATGTGAAATTTCAGAACTTGAAGCCTTAGAAGCTTGGGAGTTGAGATTGGTGAGTTAAAGATGCTGAAGATGAGGAAGAAAAAATGAAAACACCTAGAAATTCTTTCCTTCATATTTCTGTGTGATCTTGAAAAGATGTGCCCCAGGCTCATGCTTATGTTGAGTTTCACATTTCAAAGTCATTATGTGCTCTGCGCTGACAGTTGTTTTGTATGATATCACTGGAGACAGTAAATCCAATGGCTTTTCTGAAGGACTGGGAGGGTGAGGAGGCGTCTATCAATGCTGAACAACGTAGGAGATGATTCACTCCCTGCGCACTCACCCTTCTGATCTTGTTCAGCCTCCTGTTCGCTCACCTCCTTTTTGCGCAGCTTTCTCTGTCTCCTTTCATTTCTCACCGAGATGTTCAGCTTAGCTCATCTTCTCTTTCATCTACCATGGCTGCTCCCAATTCCTGTAGCATTTTTCTTTTATTTTCCCTTTCTTTTTGGTGTCCTGGGAAATCAAACCTGGCACTTTTCAGAAGTTGGGCATAAACTATTTCCTGTTCCATTTTGTGTAAATATGTGTGATCATGTGTACGAGGTGTGCATGTGCGTATGTGCAGGTCTGCATGCATGTTTGTGCACATGGAGGCCAGAGGTCAACTTCAAGTATCATTCTTCAGGACACTATAGCATTGTGTTTTTAAAAATATTTTTGAGATTATAATATAATAATTTCCCCCTTCTTTTTCTTGCCCCATATACCCTTCCTTCTTTTCTTTCAAATTCCTGCCATTGTCTGTGGTTGTTGTTGTGTATGTGTGTACATTCTTAGTTACATAAATACCACCTTCTCAGCCTATATAAGTGTGTGTTTTCAGGGCTGACCATTTGGTATTGCAGAACTAATCAGTGTTCTCAACTCTCTCCGCATTATTTAACTGCCTCTAGTACTTTGTCTAGAGTTGAGGCCTCATGGGTTTTCTCTTCCTTGTTAACATGTCCATTGATGTTGTCTTTGTTCAAGTCATGATTAGACAGAAATGTTGGTGAGGCTTTGTGGTAACGCTTCTGGCATTACTAGGAGACACAATCTCACAGCAAAAGCCTCAAGTCTTTGAGTTCTGAAAATCTTTCTGCCTCCTCTTCCAGAATGATCTCTGAGCTTGTGGCAGGTGTTGTGTTGTAGATGTGTCCCCTGGGACTGGTCTCCATACCTAAGCGTTTTGATTAATTGTGGTTTTCTAAATGGTCCCTGGTGTAAAAAGAGGTTTTCTTGATGAGGGAAGAGAAGTACACTTATCTGTGGGTCTCAGGACAAATGCTTGGAATGTACTTAGGAATTGCACTTCTTTAGTAGATTGGTGGCAGTAGATTCTCTTTTCAAAATTCATGACTTCACTAGGCCTGGGCAGAAGTCTAGGTTACCAGAACCAGCCATGGTTTCTCTCTTATTGATCATGACCTTAAGTCCAATTGGAGAACTCTTGGTTACCACTTGGTATGTCTGCCACCTTTGCACCCTTAGGGTTATCTTGTCATGCTATTCATTGTTGGGGTTCATAGGGACATAGCTGGTTAGCACTGTTTTTTTCTTCCCTCCTTTGGAAACTTGCATGGTGACTTCTGGTAGCACAAAGAAGGGAAGAGGCTTTCAGGTCAGTTCCAGATCAGGGACCTCTGGACCTTGTGTCTGAAGTGCATAGTGTCTCCAGTGGTAAGAACTTAACCCTCTACCTCTGAGGGGACACCAAAAGCTATAATTATAGTCTATAATGTTTTGAGACTTTGAATAACCCTGAGCAACAACTCAGAGCAGGGTTCTGTGGGCCTGGTGTTGGGACCTTTGTTACATGGTCTTTGGCTCTTAGAGAGAGCATTGACAGCCCAGATGGGAAAAAAATGTCATTAAAACAATATATGTATATTTATATACCAGCTCACATATACTGTAGGATTTGTAGATGGATAGTTCATAGTTACCTCATGGTTTTGAGACAGTCTCTTGCTTGGCTGGATATTGCTAGCACAACCAGGCAGGCTGACGTAGGCGCCCTAGGAATCTTTCTTTCTCTGCTTCCTCAGTATTGCTATTAGAGATGCACACGACCACATCCAACTTAAAAACAACAACAGCAACAACAAAACAAATGATAACAAGGAAAACTATGGCTTTCGGAGATTGGACTGGCCCTCATTTCTGCAAGGCGAACACTTTCTTGGCTGAGCATCTCTTCAAGAACAGTTTTCTTAAACAAATATAAAGCTTTCTCCTCAAGGCTTTTAGTTTTGTTGTTTGATACGACAGTTTCAAAGTCTTTCTTTTTTTCCTTTTTGATTCTGTTTTCATATATTACATCACTACTGCGGTTCCCCTGTCTCCCTCCTGTCAGTCTCCCCCACCTCCCTTCCCCTCCCACCTCCCCTTTCCCCCAGATCCCCTCTCCCTCTTTCCCCCCTCAGGAGAGAGCAGGAGGACTCCTAGGGGTACAAACATGGCATAATACGCTGCTATAAGACCATCCACATTCTATCACATTAAGGGTGATTGAGGCAACCCAGTAGGAGGAAAGAGTTTCAGAAGTAGACAAAAGAGTCAGGAGACAGCGCCCACTCCCATGGTTAGGAATACCACAAGAACACCAAGCTACTCAGCTACAACATTTCTGCAGAGGACCCAGGTCAGATCCATACAGGCTCCATAGTCTCTGTGAGCCTCCATGAGTCCTGGTCAGTTGATTCTGGGCCATGTTCTTGTGGTGTCACTGACCCCGGTGGTTCCTCTGATCCTTCCTCCCCATCCTCTGAAGGACTCTTCCAGCTGTGCCTAATGTTTGGCTGTGTCTGCATCTGCTCCCATTGATTTCTGGAGAAATTCTTTCTGGCCACTTAGATGACTGTCCTGCTAGGGTCTGGTGCTAGAACACTCTACAAGCAGGACAAGATGTAGGTCAAAGATTTTGGAGCTGGGTTGTTGTCCCAAGCCCTCCATTTGAGGCCTTGCCTGGTTACAGATGTCCAGTTCAGAGTCCCTGTGCCCCATTACTAGGAGTATTTGCTAGAGTTACTCTGGTAGATTCCATGGAATTGATGTTGCACTAGGTTTCCACATTGCCTAATAAATGCTCCCCTGTTCCAGTTGTCTCTCCCAGGATTTATCTCCCTCTTGTTTATTCCTCTTGTTCCAAACCCCACCCACTCCCAGTCCACTAGCGAAATATGTTCTATCTCCCTTTCCCAGGAAGGTCTTTATGTTTCTGCTTAAGCCTTCCTTGTTACTTAGATTCTCTGGGCCTATGGAGCATAGCATGATGATCTTTTCCTTTAGAGCTTTAATATCTACTTATAAGTAAGTACATACCATGTTTGTCTTTCTGTGTCTGGGTTACCTCACTCAGGATGATCTTCCCTAGTTTCATCTATTTGCCAGAAAGTTTCACCATGTCATTGTTTTTTATTGCGGTAAAAACCTGCCCTGAGATATGTTTTAAACAAGGTTTATTTGGTAAAAATCGCTTACAAAACAGAGCCGGTTTTAAGAGAAGATGACAGGATGAGGTTGCAGCACGCTGGAGCCTTTCTAAGGAAGATTCTTCATCCCCACGCCGTATGTCCGAACTCCCAGGCAGCTGGGGCGAACTGCGCACCTGGTTGGCGAACTCTCGCGAGAGAATGATGACTTCCTGTTCTGCTCCTCTCCCTCGAAGGTCTACTTCCGGAATCCTTTTCACTTAACCACGCCCCGCTCGTCTCCAGTCCTATGACGCGATCGTTCACATATATAGTTCCTGATTTCCCGCTACATCTCCCCGTTTTGTCTAAATAGGAAGGTTCTAAACTAGGTATAAAACTACATACTATAGGGATCATCATAAGACAGTGTCTGGGAAAGAGAAAGGTACTAACATAAGTGAGGTCAAACTACTGCTA
>PVIH01012406.1:0-63730 GCA_004025045.1 Sigmodon hispidus | reverse complement strand
AGTTGCAGAGAAGAAAAATGACCAGATGTGTTGGGAGGGGGAAGAGACCTTGAATAAGGATATACAGGGATGGAAAAAAAAATTCAGAGAGAAAGCTGAACACAAAGAAAATATATGTGTAGCAATCTTATTTGCATTTCCACCCTTGATAAGCCATGCTTATGATTATTATCCTCTGTATAGTTATTGTTAACTCTTCGGCATTTTTAAATTCTTTTTACTGTTTTTTTGATAAATACAAAATAAAGAAGGAAAAAAAAAGAATTATTTGTGTATTCTAATTAGAAGTCCTTTGTTAAATATATTTTGCTTTTTCAAAGTCGACGACTTGCCTCTTCTTTTTTGTATTTTAAAAATTATTTTATTTTATTGACTTTTATGTACGTGAGCATTTTGCCTCCAAGCCTGTGTCAGCAGCTGTGCCCCATACAAGCTTCCAAAGGCAGCAGGTGGGGTGGAGCTCCGTCTCCAGGCAACGCGCAAGGGCGTGGCCTTGCGTCACTGAGGTGCGACTGGGACGGCCGCCGTGCCGCTGCCGCCTAGCGGGTTTAGCTAAGCAGCGGCCCAGGAGGCGCTGGCGCTGGGAGAGCGATGCCTTGAACTGGGTGAGCCTTGCAGTGCCGCCTCCTCGCCGCGTCCTTCTCCAGCCGCTTCACAGTCCTGGAGCAGGGAGTGGCGGCCCGGGCAGCACCGGGCTGCGGAGCCGGGCTTCGGGGGAGCTAGGCCGCCCCTGGTCAGGGCCTCGGCTGCGGGCTTGGGACATCGGCTTCCAGGGGTGGGTGGAGGCGCTGGTTCCGCCTTCGCGGTGGTGCGGAGGAGAGGTTTCCGATGAGCTCTGTTTTGAATCTTGGCGCTGGAGCAATGAGATTTAGCTGTTGGTTAGTGGAGCAGGTGCGCCGAGGAGGGACCGAGGGGCGGGAGCCGAGGGGGGAGGGTGCCCACATGGCAAGCTTCCAGAGGGGGAAAGCCCGGGCCTGGAGGGTTGATCAACCCTTCTAAACCCGCCCTACGTCCACCTGGGCCTTTGCATGTCAAAACTAATTGCTACCTTAAGAACCGACATTTTAAAAAGTTGATTTGCTAATCATAATTGTAGGGTAAATCACCTTCTTTGTGCAGTTCCATTACAAATCGTGGGTTTACTGTTGTTGAACTGTCTCCAGCCTACCTATTAAATAAATGACAGTTTGCCTTCATATTTTGACCCAGCCCCATTACATGATTACATGTTCTTTTACTGGCATATATGTAGCTGCAGTAACACTCCTAATTGCTTTTAATCTTTCTTTCAAACCAAATTGATCGTTTCCACTTCCCCTGCCTATTCTTGCTGTAGAATGAATTTCATCCTTCAAAATTTTGCCTTGACCGTGAACTGCCTACTAACCAATGGTCCTGATATTTGTCTTTGAGAAGATATGCTTCTGTATTCAGAACTCCCAAAATAGCATGGATTCCCTGCTCTATGCTCTCTGGTTTCAGTTTTTATATGTTTTCCTCTTTAATATGATTGTTTTTCAAAAAGGTCTTTGCCATATGACATAAGGAACAGTATATATAAGGGAAATATATATTTAGTATGTGATCTCTTTTGGTTCTCTGAACACAACTAAATTTTCTAACTAGAGGAAGTTGATTTCTTAAACAGGCAGAGAAAATGCAAAGATAATTCATGTAAATCTAGTATATTTTTTAAAGTAAGAGTGTACTTACTAAACACACTCATACTGAAAGCAATGTCTCAGTACTCTACTTGTTTGTAGCTTTTTAGTCTTTTTAAAAAGAATTTTTTAGTTTCATTTTCTCCTCAAGACCTTTGACCCCAGAACAGGCATTCTAGATTCTATAGTGTCTGACCAGCCTAATCATTGGACTGTTATATCTGTGTTGATTTCAACAGCTGGTACTTCTTGTAAATTTAGAGTTTGTGTAAATAGTAAATAATAAAGTATAAAGACTCAGTTGTAGAACTTAGTATTTATTACTAAGATCGAAGATGTTACAAAATTTAACAGATTTCAAAGGCTTCTTTAATACCACAGTTCCTGTCAGCTAGTCACTGTGTATATGTGTGTGGGTGTGTGTGTGCAAGTGCACACTAGAAGTCAACCTTGTGTCTGGTTAGATTACCCTGCCTGTTGGCAAGTCCTGAGGATCTTGTCTGTGCCTTGCCAGCACTAAAATCACAAGTGTGCCAATGCATTGTCTTTTCATATGACGTCAGGGATCGAACTCAGGTCCTGTGCCTCTTGTGAGCACTTCCCAGATGAGTTCTCCAGCCTTCACCTGCTCATCTTACACTTCATTGTCTCAGTTTCCCTCTGATCCATTTCTGAATGGCTTATGGTTTAAATTTTTAAGAGTTCCCTGTGTGAGAATTATTAGTGTTGCAATTGTTATATTCTTGTAAGGAATACTTGAACCACAACAACTCATTTGTTGGAAAAAGACTGTATGTGCCACCCACTGAAGAATGTGGCATTTTTGGAATCCTTGATGTTCCTGTGAGTTTCAGAATAACAGCTCTTATTTAGAAAATCCTCCAGCTGCTTTCAGAAGCCATCTCTTTCTTGCTAGAAGGGTTCACGCTGGAGGTGGCCCACTGGTTTGAGAGCTGCTGGCTTTGAGGACTCTTGACCACAGATTTGTCTTTACTGAATTTTATTGCCAGTGGTTTGCCTGAAAATATGTCGGCAAACGGTACTACTGTTCTGTGATTTCAAGGGAGGTATTTGGTTGTAAAGGTTTTCCAGTATATATCAGGGATAAGTTTTTACAATTTTATATTTTCCACAAATATATTTTAACTTCTACTCCATGTTAGTGCAGATGTATGACTGAGCTAATTGAATAATACAAGATGAACTATTTAAAAATGCACTATATTTACTAGGGAAATATTATACTCTTATCTGTTGTCCAGAAGAGAGAACACAAGTAGGTATCCTGAAGAACTCATGGGGGAGATGTAAGTGATTTAATTGGATAGTACATGTTGTGATAGAGATATAGAGATCATTAAAGAGGAATACTGAAAAGGTTATGGTTGGTGACTGAAGTGTGACTTTAGCCAATTGTTTTTGTGGGTATTTATGTCAGTGACTCCATATTACACATAAATAATTGTATTTTTACACTAATGATGAAATTGGTTAAATGCAACACTTTTCCTCCTAACCAGTGTGAATACTCTGGTTCCATGCCTTTAGGTAGGAATGGGAGGGTCACTGATTCAGTTTCCTGGATACTAAGTACAATTTATAGGAAAATAATATATCACTTTACATTATAAGCCTTGCCATTCAAAGTTAGGGTACCAGTTAGACAATGGGTATTTGCCATTCAAAGTTAGGGTACAGTGAGACAATTCAACATTTTCTAATTCAAGAAATAGCAAGGGCTTCTTTTCAGATGAGGTTTTGATGTAAGATGTCAAAAATGACACTTTGGCATAAGAAGTATTGGCAAAAATGCTTTCTAAAGTAGCAGATAGGAAAAGTGTGCTAGAACCTACCTTTTTCTTAAAGGGAGATTGAAGTAATCATGTAGAAGACCTGCCTTTTCTCAGGGAAGCTGCTCTAGCCGTATAGGTTTTTTCTGTGTGTTTTATTAATCTTGGGAACCGCTGGAGACCCTGAGAAGGTAGAGGGGGACTATGCCCTCCCTACAAATGTTGGTTCAGTTGTCATGAGTTCCAGTAAGTCTTGATTAGACCATTTCAGAAGTTTATTTTTCTCCATTAGGTAGTGTAGATAGAAGCACCAGGCTGGCTGCTTAGGTCTGTTTATTAACCCAGTACAGCAGAGCGTGAGCAAGGCTAAGCTTCATTTTGAGAGCAAATGTCGGGTGAGAGCAGTGAGTCTCAACTTCCTAATGCTGCCACCCACAACCGTAAAATTAATTTTCATTACTGCTTCATAACTAATTTTACTACTGTTATGAATCATAATGTAAATATCTATGTTTTTCAGTGGTCTTTAGAGATTGAGAACCACAGGGTTATAGTTAAGCACCTCCATTTTGCACCTGGAAATTTCTCTGTGTCACCCATTAGATGAACTTCCAATCTTTTAACATTTTCATATTATGTCTTGCACAGTTCATGTATGTTGCAGCAGCCCTTTCTGTTGCTGTGTTGATAGGATATTCTTACATAAATCTGTCTTTCCCCTCTGTACTTATTGGCCAATCTGTCCTTTGTAAGCATGTTAAAAAAAATTCTCACTTCCTCTTCCACATGACAGCTCCTCAAATATTTAAGTAGGCATTTGTGCTGCTTAGGTCATTACATAGCTGTACTCAACCAGTCAGTCACCTTTTTCTGTTTCTAAACCCGTGATCTCGGATGTGTTCTAATATATTAGTACTCCTTTAAAGGTGTGGCTTCCTTGAACTGAATAAAAACCTCCTGTGTGGTCAGCCCATTGTATGACACAGTACAGGGGGAGGCTCCTTCCAGTTATCTGAACAGAGTCTTAAACACCTATCTTGATTTTGTTTCAGTGTCAACATCTCCCTTCTCTGGTCACCCCAGTGTTTTTATTTCCCCCAAAGGCACCATGATCCTACCTGTCTTAGATACCTTTAGAAACCTCGCCTAAAATGTCCTCCCACTGTGCCCCAACTCTCTTGCCAACCCTGACTATGTTTCTAGACTCAAGTGTTTACTCAGGATTTCTTTTCCAACTCAAGAGGAGTGTCTCTCAGCCTTCTAGGTCAAGGCACTCTGTACCTGTTTGGTGTAGTGTTTCTCATTTGTAATTATATACTCACTTGTATGACCATTGGTCCATCCGTAACTGTGTTACCTGCCCTGTGATGCCAAGACCTTATCTGTTTGCTCATCCTCCTGTCCCCAGGCCATAAACACCAAAAACAATACTGTTAAATATAATTTTTAATTTTTTTGTTTTAGTTTTTTAAGACAGGGTTTCTCTTTGTAGCCCTGGCTGTCCTGGAACTTGCTTCATTGACCAGGCTGGCCTTGAACTCAGAGATCTGCCTGTCTCTGTCTCGAGTACTGACATTAAAGGCATGTGTTATCACAGCCTGGCTGAACATGATTTTTAGAAAGACTGTCTCTGTGTGTTTATGTTTGTGTGTGTGGAATGGCTTTTGGTTTTGGAAGTTAAGAGACCTATCACTCTTCCAATATCATAAGTGAATCATTTAGCTGTATGGTTCTGAAAAATTAACATAAATCTTTACTTAAAAAACTATGGTTAAATAAATTGTATCTCAGATTCATTTGAGTTGACTGAATCCCCCTTGAGGTGCCTGCAGTTTTTCTTTGCTTTTTGAAGGATGAGTGTGCTGGATAGTTTTATATCAACTTGACATAAAGTCATCTGAGAAGGGGGAGCTACAACTGAGAAACTACCTCCATAAAATGGGGCTGTAGGCAAGCCTAAGCGTCATCTTCTTAATTGGTGATCAGTGGGGGAGGGCCCAGTATTGTGGGTGATGTCACCCCTGGGCTGGTGGTCCTGGGTTCTATAAGAAAGCAGGCTGAGCAAGCCACAAGGAGTAAGCCAGTAAAAAGCACCTCTCCATGGCCTTCAGGTTCCTGCCTTGAGTTTCTGTCCTGGCCTCCTTTGATGATGAGCAGTAATGTGGAGTACATACACCAAATAAACCCTTTCCTCCCCAAGTTGCTTTGGTTATGGTGTTTCATCACAGCAATAATAACCCTAAGTAGGACAATAAGTATATTGGTATTTTTTATAACCATGTACAAATAACTTTTGCATTGTATTTAACAGAAACTATGTGAAGCAAAACTTTGTGAGTTCTGAAAGACACCATTTCACCATGGGACAGCAAATTTCGGATCAGACACAGTTGGTTATTAACAAATTACCAGAAAAAGTAGCAAAACACGTCACCTTGGTTCGAGAAAGTGGCTCCTTAACGTATGAAGAATTTCTTGGGAGAGTAGCTGAACTCAATGATGTGTAAGAACTACTCATCTTCATTCTGTTTCCCCTTTGTATGACCCCATCAGTTACGACTGTACAGAAGGTAACTTTATGCACTGATGGTAAGACTGGATTTTTTAGCATAAGTTAGAAAGTACTACATTGACTGCTCTGAGTAGACTCTAATGCAGGTGTTTTGTAGGAAGGGAACAGAGGGATGGGAGGAACATAAAATGGAAGCCAGCACACAGGACAGGAATGGCAAAGCAGTTGTAGACTGACAGACGGCAGCTGAGCAGTGTGCACTAAGAGGCTGACACTGCCTGGTGTGGAGGGAGCACGTAGAGGTGCATAGACAGGAGAGAGTTTACCATCGCTCCCCAGAGGGAGAGAGTCAGACAGTCAGAGCACCAGCTGTGAGCCAGGGTGTGGCTGCCTGTTTGTTCACTGACACAGTCTGCTTAGTAGCCTCGGTGAGTTTCTCCACCTTGAACTTAGTCTTTCTTTATAGATTTTACCTCAGTTTTTGTGCTGATATATGGAGAAGCTTTTTAAAATACACAGGGCTTTTTGCCCTTGAATGGCCTCAGACCGCTATGCTTCCTCAGTACTGCTGGTTTATTCCCCCTGTGGCAGATGGATGGGTCACACTTGTTTTTCCTCTTAAACCTTCCTCTGGTAGCACTTTCTTCTACTTCCCTTTATTCTGCACCTACCTTCTGTCACTTTGGCAGTTTAATTAAAATGTGCCTATCTTGAAATGATATATTTTTTATTTTATGTGTATAAGCCTGCATGTATGTTTGTACACTACATGCATGTCTGTTGCCTATAGAAGCCAGAAGAAGGCACGCCATATTTCCACTGAAACTGAATTACACACCATTGTGGGCTTCCATTTGGGTGCTGGAAGTTGAACCCATGTCCCCTGGAAGAATAATCAGAGCTCTTAACCACTGAGCCATGTTTCTAGCCCCCTTAGATGATATTTTACAGGTTCTCTCTAGTCTCCTCAGTATAACCAGTGTTTACTGAACACAGGATGTGCACAAAGCATTGTGCCAAGGGTTGGAGCCTTTAAACTGGTTACTCAGATGTTGATGACACTTCCAGCTGTCTGTGAATCAGAAGTTCCTGCCATTATCATACATTGCTTCTCATTCACCCACCTCAAAGCCCAGGCCCCCTATATACAAGTTTGCAGTAATATAGTCACTATTAATAGATTGTGGTGACATGTATGCACCTATGCTGGAGACTTGTATGATGACTGTTATACAAACGTATGGAACTTGTAAGAAAATCATACATTATAAATATAGTCTGTTAGGTTCAGTCAGTTATAAAGTTTTGACCTAAAGTTTTTAGAAGAAAAAAAAACCACCTTCAAGCTAAACTATTGTACAACAGTAAAAATATATTCCTTTTTCTTACATGGGACAGGATATTTGAATGAATTTAAGGTTTTGGTTTTGGTTTTGGCCGGTTTCTCTTTGTTTTGTTTTTGTTTTTAACAGTGTTGAGAAACCTAAGTTCTTGCTGCTGGTTATACACTAAGTAATACCAGCACTACAGAAACTCATGTCCGTGGGCTAGAACTGGGTATTTCATAAATGCAGGGCTCTCTGCTGTCTGCCAGCCATGCAGTCAGACCTGCCCAGAGGCGTGACTTGGTATCCAGGGAACAACGGGAAGCTGGCACGTCTGAGTTATTCCCTTTGGCTGGCTTACTGAGGCTGCTTGCTTTACTTAGCTGGAAGGCACTTAACTATGCAGCTCTCCTGGTGCTCAGAGAAAAGTCAGCAGTGATGATGGAGCTGCAGTCTTGGGGCTTCTGATTGATTTTAGTTGGTGCTGATAGCAAGATACAGAAAGTGCTATGTTGTCTTTGTGCTGGTGCAGCTCTTGTAATTGCTTCATGAGGGAAGGGCAATAAAGCTGTATTTAATATTACAAACTATTTGTTTTACTTGGCAGAACCCAAAATTAGTATAAATTAAAAGTTTTCAAGAAAGTATATTAATATGGTTATGTAAACAGGACTCAACCAAGAACAAGGTATTCCTCAGAATTATATGTATCTAGTCAGCATTTGTGAATATTAGGCCAGCAAGCTTTCATTTAAGGTACCATGTTTCTTGAGCTGTTTGTTGGGGTTATCTATCTAAGACCCCACGCAGCCCAAGCTGCCCTCAACTGTCCTTGAACTCCTGATCCTCCTTCCTTCCCAGATACTGAGATCATAGGCTGGTGTTGCCATGCCCAGCTTTGGAAGTACTTTTTCTAAACATCCTTTTAGACACTTGGAGACAATTGAAATATAGATATGAAGACGAGTATTCCTTGGAGCTTTTTGATTTTAAAAACTGTTGGAAATTAAGTGCTTGTTCAAAACATTCTCTGTTCCTGTGCTGTAGGAATCTGTTTATCATAATCACTTCTGCTTTTTCCCTTCCCCATTGGAAAGTGTTTCTGGAGTCTGGTTTTACTTTTCATAAAATTAACAAGTGTGCTTGCCTCTTTGCAGAACTGCTAAGGTAGCTGCTGGCCAAGAAAAACATCTTCTCTTTGAGGTACAGCCTGGGTCTGATTCCTCTGCCTTTTGGAAGGTGGTTGTACGGGTGGTCTGTACCAAGGTGAGAGCGCTGGACTCTTCTCTTTCACAGAGCTTCTACTGTTTTGGTAGAGGCACATTTAATAATGGGATAGACTATAGATAAATGTTACTAATTTTGTAGTCTTATAAAACATAAGGTGTGTGTGTGTGCGCGCGCGCGTAGTATATTTGTTAGTCTGTATATCCATGTGTACATCATGGTGAAGCCAGATATTGACATCAGGCATCTGCCTGTCTGTTACTCTTCACCTTACTTTTGAGACAGAGTCTTTGACGGAACCTGAAGCTCACTCACTGTTTTGAATAAACTGACAGGTCAGGAACCCCAGGCCAGGCCCTGCTGCTCTGCTCTGCTCTGCTCTGCTCCCCTAGTGCTGGGCTTAGATACACACTCTTGTATCCAGAGTTTACATGGGTACTAGTTTCTGAGCTCAGATCTTCATGCCTGTGTTGCTGGCCCTCTCCTGAGCCAGCCCCCTTCTTGGCCTGACAGCATCTTTTGATTGTCTCTCCTTTATGCTCACTGTTTGATTTTCACTGTTGTCTAGCTGAGTCTAGCTGCTGAGTCACAGAGATGATTATAATTGGAGGAAGCGGGGTAGTAGACTTATCGTCACCTTCCAAGGCCTAGCTAGCCGTGGAGCCTTCCAGCCACACCATAGTTAGCTCTGAGATGATACCTTACAAATTAATTAGCTCAGGAAATCCCTTTTTTTGAGAACATTGGCATACATTCACCTAAAAACAATATGCACTGGAGAGGCTGTGGTAATTTTGAGTTGAGTTAAGGAGTAGACTTTTGTTAGGAATGTGCTGTCTTGTAGTTGAGTTTTTGTATTTTAGATAACTGCTAAAAATACCTTGGCAGCTATTGCAGAGTATTAGAAAGCTTCCTGCTCCCGGATAGTTAATTAGAATAGCAATTCTTAGTCACAGGCCTTTGGGAGGAAATGGATTTTATTAGCTCTCCTTCAGTCTCAACCCCTCCCTAAGGTAAGATAAGCCATAGAAGCCATAATTTACACAGTTGTGAATGCCCTGAAGCCCATCCTGACCAATCAGACTCTCCCAGGTGAGTCACTTGGCAGTCTGAAATACATTATATAAAAGATAATACTCTGTTTATGGGCATGGATGGAGTCTAATATTGTTAAGCAAATCTTGAAGGACAAAGTGCAGTCTTAAGAGTTATCTCAGAAGATGATTTCTTTAAGAACACTGGATTTCACTCATTAAAAAATGAAAAACAACTTTTTATAATGTGCATATGTGTATATATATAAAACACTAGAATAATGGTATAATATACTGCAAATAAATGCTAGTGACTCACAGACCCCAGAGGCTGCCTTGATAGTCTGTCAGAACTAGAAATAAAACACACAGAGGTAACCCTAACAACTCACTATGGAAATGTGTTGTTAGGGTTACCTCTGTGTGTTTTATTTCTAGTTTATTCAAGCAGAATGTGAGCAATACTCTAGGAACTTAGAATGCAGGCAAATGCCATGTCCTTAAGGAAAAGAAACTGTTTGTAGTTCAGGCCCCTGCCCCTTCTGAGCAAGAAATCCATAGATTCTGCTAGTCCTCCAGAGTCCTCCAGATTCCAGTTTATGCTGCTTTAGATGACACTTTTGAAGCACAGCTCTCCTCAGCTCACTGCCCTGCTTAGCAGTCTGCAATTCTCATTGTCTCCTCTGCTCTTGTATGTGGCATTCATGGCCCCTACCATAGGACTCCAGCTTCTTTCCTGCCTTATGTACTGTTTCCTCCTGCAGTCTGCATGCCCACCAGTGTTAATGAATTGGAAGTGTTACTTTTACAACTCACACCCTCTGTTTACTAAATTCTCTCAACTGGAATGTCTGTTCCTCCTGTCACTGTAATGGTCAGCAGCTACGAGTCACAGAGCACTTGTTTTAAACTAGTTGAAACAAAAGCCGTTTATTTTCTCATGCATCAGCAAATTCTGATCTACTGGCTTCAGAGCTGGTTACAAGCCCGGCAGATCTCCATCGCCCACTGGTCAATATTCCTTCTTCAGTTTAGATCAGACTAACCAGTATTGATCCCTGAGATGTTTCAGAGAGTGGAGAATACCAGAATAAAAACAGGTATGCGGGCAACTAAAGGGTAAATAGTGCTTGGACGGCCGACAGCTGTTCTTGTCACTCTTGCGTGTTGAAACTTGATGTTGCCAAAGGTCCACCTCAGATACCACGTCATCCATAGTTTCCCTGGGTTGTAGGACAGGTTGCCGTATTGAGTCATCTAGTATCTCTTCTTGTTTTTAAATGTCCACTTTACCTTCAAGCCTTCTCTGCCCCTCAGCTTCCCCTCTCCCTTATTCATTCCCACCACACTGATTTCCCTCTGACATCTCAGGTAGCCATGTGTGACTCTTTCTGGTACCTCTTCTAGTTCTGAAATGTTCTCTTACCTTGGGACCTTCCCTGCCCTTCATCATCCTCTCTTCCCACCTGATCTCCACCACACTGGTTTCCGTCCACCATGGTCTATACTTTATCTCTCTTCCTGTCTTGCAGCTTGCACATGGCAGGGGTTTCTGTTTTATGTACACCATGTCCTTAGTCCCTAGAGCAATCCATATCATATCCATAACACCTACAGTGTGGACACTCAATAAACACAAGAATTCTGTGATTAGAATAGTTACTGTATGACCCATTTCACTAATACAGTAAGAACCTTATAAGAATCACTCTATAATTATTTCTTCTGTGTTGTGCAGTCTCAAATGAACACTGACCCACTTTTCTCAGCTCTGAAGGCTTATTCTAAAAGTTTCTGTAAATTCTGTAACGTTTTATTTGTTCTCTACTCTATTTGTAATTTTTTACTGCAAAGAACCTTGCATGTTTGAATCACTACATAGACATTAGCTTCCCAAAATTTACTCAAGTTTTTGAATTTTAAATATGAGTATACATTTTCACAGTATGGAATCTTAAAAATGTTCTCAGTATTTTTACTATTTTCTCAGATAGTAAACAGTTACTAAGTGGTTAGTTATAACTTAACATTTTCATTCAAATACTTTGAATTCTAAATATATGTGCAGTCTGTCATCTCATGTTCTATGAGCACATTTTACAACTCTAAGGCTCGCTGTTACTCCCTCTGTTCTTTTCTGTCTTTTTGAGACAGTATTACTGTGACATCTAGCCTCCTGGGTCCTGGGATCATTCAGGTGTGTACTACCACAGCCAGCTGGTTCATTTCTCTATACAGTGTCTAACCTTGTAGTTCTTTTTTTTTTTTTTTTTTGATGCACATATAAGATTAAGATTTCTTGACTTTTGTTCGCACAGCCTTTGGATATTTTGTTTATTTTTTGAGACATGGTCTCATTACATAACCCAGGCTGGCTTCCACCTTATTTTGTATCACAGGCTGGCCTTAACCTTGAAGTAGTCCTCCTGCCTCAGCCTTCTATATGCTGGGATTACAGCAATGTACCACCACACTTAGCTTTGTACAGACCTCTCTCTACCACCTCATCTGCTGATAACCTATTACTAATTGCTAGTTATCTCAAGCTCTTCAAAAGTATTACATCCTCATTCTATTGACTTCAGTTATTATTTGTCGCACTCTGACTTTCTGTGTTGTATGAAAGTATCCTGTATCCTGTATCTTGCATCAGGTTGTCGAGTAGATGGTAGCGATACAGTCTGCAGAGGAACTACCTCAGGCCTCTTGTTCCACTTAGTAGGAAATGAAATTTTGTGAAATCTCAAAATTGAATAACTTTTGTAGTTTAATGTACCATTCTGGCTTTAGTTTAAAAGGACAAAGTAGCATAAAGATATTCAAGATCAGAGCTTAAGAAATGGCTCAGTTGGTAGAGGACACTGTATAAACATGATCTTCAGAGCCCATGTGTGGAGGAGGAAACCAGGCATTACAGTATGCTTGTAATCTCAGGAGCGAGGAGGCAGAGAGGATAAATGGATCCCGGAAGCCTACTGATTTTTGAGCCTAGGGGGATCAGCAAGTTCCAGGCCAAGTGAGAGAACTTCAGACAGACAGAGCAAGTAGCCCGTGTCCTACCCAAGGTTAACTGCTAGCCTCTGACCCCACACACACACACACACAAAGAGCAGGAGGAGGGAGTTACCATTCTCCTTTCAGTTGAACAGAATACCATAACTATTAGCGTATAGTAACAGTACATGCCTGTCATGCTAGCTAGCCCTCAGGACTCCAGTTCTAGGCCATCCTGGGTGGCATAGCAAGTCCCTGCCTCAAAAATAGATAGATAGATAGATAGATAGATAGATAGATAGATAGATAGATAAAACAGCAGAGTGAAAAAATTTCAATACCAATCTTTAAAACTCACTTCTCAACTCTAGGAAGGTCAACTAATGTTATCAACTCCAGACATGATGCTTGATCAGCTTGCAAGTTTATTTTGAAAGTCAGATGAGAAAATTTAGTAAGTTCTCTGATGAGCTCCACAACTGAAGAGATTGTATATTCTTTAGTCAGACTCTTATTTTCCTAGGTACATTAAACACCATAAAGTTCTGTTTTCTAGGATACTTGGCTGAATTGTGTCTCTGCCCCTCTCTCCCTTATGTTTGTAGATTAACAAGAGCAGTGGTATTGTGGAAGCATCACGGATCATGAATTTATACCAGTTTATTCAGCTCTATAAAGACATCACAAGTCAAGCTGCTGCAGTGTTGGCTCAGAGCTCCGTCTCTGAAGAGCCTGATGGGAACCCGTCTTCTGTAACATCCTGTCAGGCTAGTCTATGGATGGGCAGGTATGTGTGTACCATGTAACACAGTTACACAGTGAGTGGGCCGAGCACTTCGATCATGGTGACATTCTCCTAGTGCTCTGTGACACCCTCGGCCTGTTGCCTCTGTCTGTGTCATAGCTCAGATCAGTTTTGACTTCGCCTGTGTTACCCTTCATCCCAGCCCCAGATTACGTCTGTCAGCTCACTCTCCAGCACCCACTCTCTGTCTCCTGCCTTTAATGACGTTAGTGACTGACCTTCCCTTTTAACAGGTTTCTAGACTGTCAAAGCCATTTATAAAATTAGCTCTGAGAATCTGGCAAAACTGTTTTAGAAACTATCTAATTGGAAGTTAAATTTTTAAATGTTGTTTCCAGGCCTCGGAGGTCTACCCAGGGAAGAACAGGCAGTTCTATGCATATTGACACTGCATTAGCAGGAGGAAATGATTCCAGCTGAAGTTTGCTGGATGGTGCTTGTTTACTTGGGCCTCTCATATTACTGTTCTGCCCAAGCTTTCCTTTGTCCATGCTTCTGGTGTGTTGAAAGCTCCCACCTGCTGCTGCTTGACATGACATATTTAAATTGTAAACGCCTCACTGGAGAGTCTTCTGTGTTTGCAGGCATGTTGGCACTCTGTCTTACCGGGACACCGGGAGACGGCAGGATCTGCATTGACCTTATCCTTCCTAAAGTTGAGAATGTGTTTGACAGGAGCTTCTCTCTTATTGCTTTATTAACAGTTGCATTTTTTGCTCCATTCTGAGTGTTTTGAAAGCTAAAAGTGTTTCCTATGTCTGTAACCACACAACAGCAACTAAAGAAGCAAGTGACATTTCTCTTCCGGATGGGGTCATCTCAGAAAGATAGTGAAAGTATTAATTCTTAAGGACTAGAAAAGCAGAACCAGTTGGTTAGGTAAGCCAGCACTTGGCTTCATGCGTTGGTGCCCTGGTACCCAGGGCAGAGAAAAGGACTTTGCCAATTGTAGGTGAGCCTGGGCCTTCTACAGTCCTGCTTCACATCAGATGCATGGTTCTATTCGTGGCTAATGTACCTGTAGTTCATTAAATCCTCACAATTGCTCCACAAAAATACATTTGGTCAGATGAGAGAGTGGGCTTAGAGGAGGGAATGTGTTGACTAGATAGTGATTGACACAGCTAAGACTCAGCGCATTGGAGCTCAGTGGTTTGGAGGAAGAGATGGAGATTGTTCAGCTCTGAGGTGCTCCAAAGCCACTGACCCTAGGAAACTGCTCTGTGTATGCTCTACAGTATCAACACTGTGCTCTGTTTCACAAATGGAAACCAACTTATACTTAAAAGTTGCATTACACTAGTCTCCACCGCTTTGTGAGACTCACTGCCTCAGAGAAGCAGTTCTCTTCACATCCAGACAACTTTGGTTACCATGAAGGTTTTCTTCTTGCCTTCTGTCCAGGTGAAGGTTGGTTCACAAACAGAAAAGCTAAACCATATGGATCTGATGTGAATCTGAAAAAGCGTTTAAATGCCAATATGCATGAACTGGTGAATATATGTGTATAAAAGTTGATATGCATATTTGTATGTGGCTGATGTGTGTGTATATGTATGTATGAATACACATGTTAGATCCACATGTGTGTAGGTTTTTTACCCATTTCAACATTTCAGTTCAATTAGCACTCTTTTCCCCATGATTGAAGCAAACATTAGTCTGTTACCTCACCCTAATGGTGTATCTGTTTTAATTTTCCTTAAAGCAGGCCCTAGCTGTCTCTCAAGTATACTGTGAGATAAGGCCCTACCTTACTCCCTCCTCTAGACTGCCCCTTGCTCTCTATTCACTTAATTTTTCTAAAGTCCTGCATCAGTGGGAATTTGTCTTCCCTTACTTATGTGTTCCTTCTAGTTTGCCTCTTAGAGCAAGTTCAGATTTAGTATTTTGACATCAAGAATCAGATTGTCTTTGCTATATAATCAGTCTTTTCTCTCAGTTTAACTCCTGAGCATCATGCAGCCTCGTACACACATGCGTACACAGGTTTCATGTTTTGTTTTGTTTTATGCCTCCATGGCTTACTTTATGCTTCTAGAATGTTCTGTATCAATGTTTTGTGATTTCTCTCTTGTGTTTCCGAAAATACTTACTTTACTTAGCACATAGTATACATGCTGCACATTTGATATTTGTTTATATTATGTTCAGACCAATAAATTATAAGTGTTACTGCCATGCCTTACATGCTATGCTACAAATAATGTAGGAGATGAAAATTATATCAGACACAGCTCCTACCCTTAAGAAGAAAGGCTATACTTTGAAATATTCAATTTTAAAATGGCAAAAATGTTTAAAGCATAAAACATATAAATTCAATTTAAGAAACTTTTTATTCAGAAAACTATCCTGTGGGATGACTAACCATGGAAAAGCTGTATGCAATTTTTAAATCATTTAATTGAGGCAAAATTTGGTTTTGAGAACAGAAGGAGATGGCTATTTTAAGCTAAGCTACTAGAGTTGAATAAACTTCACATGCACAGGAGCATGGCTCCCATGGCGCTGGGCTGTGGTGGGAGAAGGTCCCTTTCTGGGAGTCCCCTGACAGAGCTCAGTCCAGTCCTTTTGCGTTTCTTGTGGCATCTTAGCTCTGCAGTGTCCTTTCTCTTCTCTGACACTGTCAGGGCCACTATAAGGCCCCGTTGACGAGGCTGCATTGTGTCCGTTATGGCTTATTTCATGTATGTAAATTCAGTGTGCCTAAAATGGACTGAGATTTTTCAGAAAGACCTGAATATGCAGTTTTTGTTCAGATTTTCTTTTTGTTTTTCTAGTATTCACCTTTATTTTTAACTGAGAAGTGGTCAACATAAAAAAAATAAACTTTCAAAAGGTTTTGCATTTCAAGAATTAAAAGAACACAATTTCTAGATACATTAAGTATTAAAAAATAGGAGATGGATTAAATAAATCATGTTAATACTATATAGTAAGCCAGTAATTAGAGAGTATTGAGAAAAACTTATGAAGTGTAAAAATTAGACCCCCAAGACTAAGTTAAATTTTAAGAAATGCTAAAATCCAAGCATCATGAAAGTAGACATGGAAGCAGGAGGTACCCCAGGTATTTGTGAAGATGTCTTCTGGGAGCATCTTGACTATTAGAGTTACAGGTCATTTAAATCATTTTTATATAATTTTAACATTTCAACTTTAAAAACAAGATACTTTTGTAGAAGTATAATTAGCCATTTAAGCAATACAACGCCACTGAAAGGAAGTACATCTTGTGCTGTGTCCTCCCTAATTCTAAACCAGCACAGAACAAAGCAAACATCGTGTCTCAATTTCATCATCTCATTTTCTTTCTTTCTTTCTTTCTTTCTCAACATCTATTACTATATAAAAGACACATTTGTATTGAAATTTCTTTAAAAAGATGCAGCATTGAGGATATCTTAAAGGGAGAAACTTGATAAACACTGCTTCAAATTTAGCAATAGTTGTAGTTAGTCTGTTCTTATGTAGGCATATTAGATAATGAAGATAACTGTTCTCTGTGTCTTCAAATTTAGCAATAGTTGTAGTTAGTCTGTTCTTATGTAGGCATATTAGATAATGAAGATAACTGTTCTCTGTGTCTTCAAATTAGCAATAGTTGTAGTTAGTCTGTTCTTATGTAGGCATGTTAGATAATGAAGATAACTGTTCTCTGTGTCTCTTCTCTCTAAAGTACATGGAACATAAATAAAATCTAAGGCACCTCAAGCTAGATTTTGGTTTTTTGGTTTTTTTTTTAAGCATGTACAGAATTTTGTCTTTATCAAGTTTTTTGAGTTTCTTAAAGAAATTTAACCTTGGTATTTCTTCCATAATGTATTTGGTACCCTCAAAAGATGTTAATTTTGTTCTGATGTTTGCTTTGCACATAAGTTATGCTGTGCTTTATACTGTGGATGTTTACTGACGCTTTTTAAGGCAATGAATCAAAGTAGGAAGCGTATGGACAGAGACTGTCATTGTTCCAGCTCAGTTTTCACACTCAGGGTGAAGCAGCTGACTGATGAGGAGGAGTGTTGTATCTGCATGGACGGGCGAGCTGACCTCATCCTGCCCTGTGCTCACAGCTTCTGTCAGAAGTGTATTGATAAATGGTAAGTTATCCGCTGCCCTTGGGGACAGCAGAGGTCAGCTGGGCTGTGAATAAACAACTGGAAATTTATACTTCAGTGCTAACCACAAGAGCTTTGCTCTTTAGTACTCTTGAGTATTATGGTATTTTTTTTTTTATATCTAATGCTTATGAAGTGTGGAGATGAGACTTGGTTTTGACATTGTAAGAATTGTTTTTGGAGGCTGGATGAGGTTCTGTTTTGGGGGGCTTTTTTTTAAGGTTTTTTTTTTTTTTGGGGGGTGGGGAAGGTTCAAGACAGGATTTCTCTGTGTAACCCTGGTTGTTCTGGATCATGCTCCTGACCAGGATGGCCTTGAACTCAAAGATCCATCTGCCTCTGTCTCCCTAGTGCTAGGATTAAAGACATGCTCCACCACTGCCAGGCTAAATACTATGAGAATCTGGTTGCCTGGTTTGAATCTAGAATTAAACACTTTCCATTTTTTGCACATACACTCCCACCCCCCATAATTCTGTGTGTAGAGAAACAAATCCTCAGCAATCTGATCTGGAGGAATGTTTAGTTAAGTAGCTAAGGCCATTTGCCTGCAAGATAATGGAATATTTTGGAGAATTTATAATTGACATGCAATAAGCTATACATGTGTCTGAAGTATAACCTGATATGCATACTAATGAAAGCTGTCACAACAAAATGAGGAACAGTTTATCACACCCCAGAATCACCTGTAGCCTGATTCTTAAGCAGCTGTTAAATCTGTCATTTGCTGAAAATACTTTGGATTTGCTAGACTTTTTAAAGTGGCACCATACAGTGTTCTCTCTGTTGTCTAGGTTCTTATATTCAGTGTAATCATCTTCAGATTTAACCATGTTGTAGGTGCAGATAAGTGCCAAATAAAACCTTCTGTATATGTTTGTGGACAAGTATTTTTTATGGATATATATTTTGACCTATTCTTGGATAGCTATCTCAAGTGGTCAGATCTCATATATAGGGAGATGTTTCTCAAGGAATTGCCAACTCAGTCCCAAAGAAGTCACACTTTAAAAAAAATCATAATATTTTTTGAGACAAGATCTTGCATTATATAGCCCAGACATGCCTCGGTTGGAACTTGTGGCCATCCTCCTGCTTCAGACTCCCAACTCTGGAATTATGAATGTGTGCCACCAGCCTGGCTCCTTCTTCCCCCCCCCTTTTTTTTTTTTTTTTTTGTGCCCTCTCCAATACCACATAGGAGTTTCTGCTGTCTTTGACCATGCTAACTGGCACTGTAATTGGGCATGGGGTGGGTCTCTGGCTCTTGTTTACATCCCTTGCTGACTCCTAAGCTGCCCTCTTAGATGTATCTTAGATGATGGTCTGCCCATTTGAGTTTTACTTTATCATATAACTTGCACATATTTCTTTTCCTCTGTGGCTTGTCTTCTTTCTCTTGAGAATGTCTCTGAAGGAGAAGGTTTTGTTTTCATGAAGCTAAATTTCAATTTGTAACAGATAGTAACTCTATCTATGAAATTTTTTCCTGCCTCAAGGGCACAGAAGCTATTAATCTTCTACAAGTTTAGAGTTTCACATTTAAGTCTGTGCTTTATTTTTAGTTAGTTTAGTTGCCAAAAGACAATCTTTATTAAATTGGCTTTGAACCTTTTTTGAAATTAATTTTTCAAGTATGTCAGTTTTGAATTCCTCCATCCATCCATCTAAATCTGTTTTGCTCCAATGTCATGCTGTCCAGCTTCCTGTTGCTTTACAAATCTCTCCTTTCCAATGTCATGTGGACTGGTGCAGGGCTTTGGTGTTTGAAGGGGAAGTTTAGAATTAGTATATCAAGCCCCACAAAGGATCCTGCAGAGATCTTGATTGATACCATATTGACTATATCAGTTTGGGACAGTAGCTTCATAATGTTTAGTTAGGGCTCTGATTTATTCAGGCAGTTTTATAGTGCTCATGAGTGCTCTTGCATATCTCAGACAGATTTGTCCTTGGGTATTTTACAGTTTTGTGCTGTTCTAACTAGTTTTTGTTTGTTGCTAGTACATAGGGAGACGATAGTCATTTCACATCTATCTGTATCCTAAAGTCTTATAAAGTCCATTTATTATTTCTGGTAGCCTTCTTCTGCAGAGTCTATTGAATGTATGGATGGTTCTGTTAAACATCTAAACATTGTTTTTCAAAGATACCTTTTCTGATACAAAGTTATAGGCCAAGAGTGTTTTTCCTTCCAGACTTGAGTGCTGGGCTGCACCTCATCTTGTTTTGTGTTCCCAAGTGTAGCTGTCTCCTTATTGTGCCCCTCTGGGCCGTGTGCCTTATTTTCTTTTCTGCCTGTTGTAATAATGTCTTCATCATCTTCTCACTGCTTTTAAGCAACCTGAGCAGGAGGTGCCCCATCAGCACCCCACCCCCACCTCAGGCCTCTTGTGCAGTGGCTGTTGGTCACACTTCCTGGTATTTTGATGTTTACCTTGATGTTCTAGCCCTCACTGTTTGTTCATAAATACTGTGGCTCTCTGTCCTTTGGCTGTGTGGGCTATAGTTAAAGCTTCTCCTTTATCTGCTAGTTCTAATGTCATGTCAGTTCTGCATTGCTTTTATTGTTTTTTCTCTTCTTGTGTCTTACAACATTTTCTGCTGCTTATCTCCCTACTTGCTTTTTATTAAGTACCAGGTATAAAATTTACCTTTCTAGTTAGTGAATATTTTTTATTATTGTTAGTATTCAAATTTTGTTTTACTTTAGCCCTTTGGAATTCTGTTTTTATAGTTTATTAGCAGACCAGAGCAAAATTTAGTTTCCTCTTACTTATTCCCCACTGATGGGATAAAATCCT
Source organism: Sigmodon hispidus (assembly GCA_004025045.1). Lineage (NCBI taxonomy): Eukaryota > Metazoa > Chordata > Mammalia > Rodentia > Cricetidae > Sigmodon > Sigmodon hispidus. The sequence continues at coordinate 43,454 of PVIH01012406.1, read as the reverse complement.
TGGGAGTGGACTACTCAGTGCTCCAAGATTTAGACGGGTCCAATCTGGCAGTGGGAACATGAGTCTGTGCCCTCTGAGGCCTTTGCAGGCAGGCACCTCTCCAGTCTCAGCCTCCTGGCATTTGCTCACACAGATGTGTTCTGTTGGGCATCGAAGGGCCTGCTGTCTTGGCCCTCTCCTCTGTGTGGCTCTCTGCTGTGCAGTGTGAACTCTGGCTGCCTTGCCGCAACTGTCCCTTCTAGCCTGCCAGGCCTCTGAGATCTTGTCCTTCTTTTTCTGAGCCCTGGAAGTTCACAGGGCAGCTGGCTTGCAACCACAGGCTCAGTTTGCTTCTTGCCTCTTGGGAGTCACATCTTTCTCTATGTTCAGTGTTTTATATGAAACTTCATCTTTTGACATCGTGCCCTGTGTGTTAGTTGTTTTAAGTGGGAAAATGTCTTAGCGTTTTTATTAACATCAAGAGACATCATGACAGCAGCAAAAAGGAAAAATATTTAATTGGAGAGGTTTATATTTTCAGAGGTTTAATTCATTATCATCATAGTGAGACATGGCAGTGTGCTGGCAGACACAGTATTAGCTACATCTTCATCAGAAAGCAACAGGAAGTGGACTGAGATAGTGGGTGTGGCTTGAGCATATATGAGACCTCAAATCCCTCCCCTAAGTGACATATTTCCTCGAGTAAGGATGCACCCACTTCAGCAAGGCCTCACCTCCTGTTAGTGCACTCCCTTTGGGGGCCATTTTCTTTCAAACCACCACAGAAAATAAATCAAGTTTCTGCTGACCAGAGCAGAAATTGAATTTTTAAATTGTGATGTTCTATGTACAGAAAAGTACACATAATTATCTTGTAAATTATCTTTGGGGAGCCCAAAATCAACTGAATAATGATGTTGACTCCAAATATCATATCTAGTTTTTTGGAATAAGTTTCTCAGTTTTTGTACAAAAGCAAAAGAACAATTGATGGACTGTTATTTTGGCCCTAGATTTTATTAGGAAAAGAGAAAAACATTGTCTTTTTCTTTCATAGTATATTTGTAGGTCAAATATGGTATTTAAGTTCCCAAAGTAGTATTTGATGAGATAAATCCCAATGAAAAACATAATCTTGAGTAATCATCTATGTATCTGTGTCAGAGAATTCCCTGCATATGAGTATCATCTCCTGTTTTAAACCTCAGACACTCCTTCTTTATACCATTTCCTGTTTTCTTGGTATTGAACCAAAGGATACTTTATCAAACCCTCATTTGTAACTGACTTGTCAAAAGTCTTTTATTTTTCTGCATGCCTTTAATCTCAGAACTTGAGGAGGCAGGCAGATCTCTGTGAGTTCAAGGCCAACCTGGTCTACATAGCAAGTTCTGTACCAGCCAGGGCTGCATAGAGAGCCTATTTAAAAAAAAAAAAAAATGGCCTTTAATGCTCAGAATAATAATTAGTAATACTCCTTGCTGCCACTGTGTGCCTACCACTGGCCAAACACCAGTTCCAAGGCACAGTGCTTTCTCCTTAAATAAAAAATAATCTTTACAGTTTGACTAACTATTCCAGTGGTAAGAGTTCGGACTCATAAGGAATTTTTTTTTTAAAGCAGCCCTGAGGATGCTTTTCTTTCTTTCTTTCTTTCTTTCTTTCTTTCTTTCTTCCTTCCTTTCTTTCTTTAAAGATTTATTTATTTATTATGTATACAGTATACAGAAGAGGGTACCAGATGTCATTATAGATGGTTGTGAGTCACCATGTAGTTGCTGGGAATTGAACTCAGGACCTCTGGAAAAACAGCCAGTGTTCTTAACCTCTGAGCCATCTCACCAGCCCAGAAATTTTTATTATAAAGGAAAACTTACTTAGATGCAGGAATAAGAAAGAGACTGGCTGGCGGTAGCAAACAAGATGGGGGGGCGCTAGGTGTCTTCCTACTGAAGATTAGTTGGATACTTTATGACATCTCCATATAGATGTGTTTTTAACTCATCTTTGTTTTAAACTCAAGTGTTGGTATGTGTTACAGTCCCAGCACTGAGCAAGTTGATCGCAGGAAGATGGAAAGTTCTAGAATAGCCTTGGTAGCATGACTCTGTCTCAAAATAAAAAAAATAAAAAAAAGACTAAAATAACATGCACGTACATAATTAAGATATGTGGAGAGTAATCCAAGGCCAGTGAAACACATACAAACTTGTTTCCTACAAGCTTAGGTTTTTAACCCATCCCTAACAAAATATGTAGGCTACTGGTTGACCCTGGGGAAAGAATTAAAGGTTTGGATGAAGAGAAATATTGATTCTTAACTGTGTACTTTTATGTTGTTTGCATTTTTTAAGGCCGTGTACTTTTCAAACAAATGTGTTTTTAAAGAAAAAAACAACTTGATTTGCTTGAACTTTCCTGACAGGAGTGATCGACACAGGAACTGCCCCATTTGTCGCCTACAGATGACTGGAGCAAATGAATCATGGGTGGTGTCAGATGCACCCACTGAAGATGACATGGCTAACTATATTCTTAATATGGCTGATGAGGCAGGCCAGCCCCACAGGCCGTGACTGGGAGAAGACTCTCCCTACTGTGAGCTACAAATACTGTGCTCATGGAGGAGGAGTGGAGGGGAGTGCGGCACACACACGAAGATCAGTTTTCCCACCCTCGTATTTTTGCTATTTTGATATGTCCCATTCTTAAATAAACTCCCATGTCTTCCATGTAGGGTGGGCTACACCTTGCTACTGTTAGCCCATATTCCCACTTGCTCTTGAGCCCTTTGCTACAGATAGCAGCAATACTTGACACTACTGATTTTCAGGGAGGGGTATTCTACATCTTTTTAGATGGGTTTAATATTTAGGGTGTTGAAAGTTGTAACCATCTGAGATAAACACTGAAAGTGATGTCTCAGTGGGAGTTGCTACTGCTGGGACCTGAGGCGAGTCCACTTCGCCCCCTTGTGGTTCATCCTGGATCCTTCACTATTATGGCCCAATTGTTTCCTGATGTTACATGTAACTTCAGCACTGGGTTCTAGGACTCTCGTACTCAGAGAAAGACTCTGAGGTTGGGACTTCGTCTTGCAAATGGACTCTACTGGAAGAATCTTCGTGGCTGTTCTCCAGACCTGTGAAGGTTTTCACTGGCTTTTTCATAATGCTCTTGTAGCTCGTCTTTTCGGAGGGAAATCTTTCTTGATCGCAAACACACTTTCATATTTCCAGATTACACTGAGTCATCAAATCCTGAGCTAGAATGTTTATTTTAGGTAAAGGCACCTTTCATAGGCTTTGGTTTCCTCAAGTCTCTTGGATTAAAAGAAAAGGAAGATCGGATGAAGCTTTTCACCATGTACTGTAAAGCCCTGAAATCCAGAGAGGGACGGGCTTTCTTCCGGTTTCTCTGCACCGCGTTAGGAGTGAAAAGGCTATGGGATGGGAGTACAGCTCTCAGCTGATCTCAGCCATGGCTTATGCAGTAAACATGCTGATTTAACAGTTCAGCCTAAAACAAAACTAGTGTATGAAATCAAGACACCTTTAAGAAACTTTAGAAAATTAGAAATTTTCTCACTAATTAATTACAAATATTCCTGTTTTCCTAAGTAGAAAGGTACACGATTGGAGTTGCTGCTTACTAATTTTTAATTAAGATTTTAATGAGCATGCAAATATAATCCCTTTCAAAGAAAAAGATCTGACTGGATTGTGCCCCCCAAATACGGAAGACCTAAGTTGTCTACTGACTTTCACAACAGGACAGGGGAGGACCAAATAGCTAAGAGTCCTGCCTGGTGTGTGGGCAAGGGCAGACCTGTCCTCTGTCCCAGAGTGGCTGTGCACATGAAGCTTTCCCAGCCTGACAGCCGCCTCCTCTGCTGTAGGTTCCTACTGAGAAACTGAGCCTGCATTTGTGGTTTCCAAACCTTAGCAGTGAAACTTCTTTCAAGTAAGTTTTGAGAGGTCATATGCACTGAGTGTATGCACAGGTTCCTCCCATTATATAAAAGCTACATTTTACTAATATAGGAGTCCCTTTATAAACTTAGTACAGTGTGGCCACCATCAAGTCAGTGTAGGAGAACATCACAGTGATTGGTGATACAGTTTTGTTAGAATTTAGTAACAAATTTGTGTAATGAAAGACTTTTGTCTTCTAAAATAATAGTAATAGTATTTCAGGGCTGGGGCGGTATCTCAGTTGGTAGAGTGCTTGCCTAACATACATGAAGTCCTGGGTTTCACCCCAGCACTGCATAAAGGTAAACAGCCCTGGTGGTGCACACCTGTAACCTAGCACTTGAGAGGAGGAAGCAGGAAGATCAGAAGTTCAAGGACATTCTCAACTGCATAGTGAGTTCAAGGCCAGCTTGGGCTACATTGAGACCCTGTTTCAAAAAAATTGTGGGTAGTGAGGATGGAAAAAATGGCCCAGTGGTTAAGAGCAATTGCTATTCTTGCAGAGAACCAGAGTTCCAATCCCCAGCACTTACATTGGTGGCTCCCAACAGCCTGTAACTTCAGCTCCAGGGATCTAATATCCTCTTCTGACCTCCTAAGGCACCTACATATGTGCTACACACACACACACACACACACACACACCAAATAAGTCTTTAAAACATTTCCATTTTGAAATTCAAATTTACAGATGATTCAAGTGCTCTATGGAACTTATTTTTTTAAAACCTTGGGATGTGACCCTCAGATATTTTTAGCCCTAAAAATGTAAATTGTCCCTTTGGATTAGACTTACTGGGTTTAATTCAAACTTCCTAATTGAAAAATGTTTCTGAAAATGAATAACACAGCCTTATGAGTTTGAGATCTTTTCAGCAATAGTCAAAACTTATTCTCTAGAAACCCTTCACTTTTGAAGAAATTAAACGAGTCCACTGACTTGACATTGCCCACATCCGTGTCCTTTCAGTAGAAGCTTCAAGATCCACTGATGCACTGAAATGCCAGTGTCTCCACACACCCCATCAAGTAAATGAGCAGAGCTCTCTTCCTCCATCTTTCTTCAGATGTGGGTGGTAGGTAGGACCCACCTGCTGTAGTATCTGATCATAACAGTTGTCACTATGTCTCATGAGTAAATACACACCTTTTCTACTCTGTACAGCTTTGTCTTTTTAAAATAAGTACTTACATTCATTTGCCATGGTAGGGAATTGTGTGCCTTTCAAGATGTGTGAACTGCCTCCTGCCCTCGTTAGTGCTCTGCTCACTCAGACTTGGATGCTGTAGACACTAGGTTTCAGAAAATGAGATGGCTGTGTACTAAAGGCTGGGGTATCAGAGCCTGTTTTAGTCTTAGGAGAAACTGACAGTGTGCAGTAAGTAAGCTTTGCCAGCGAACATTATGCTAATGACAGACTTTTGCTTATGTAATTTCACAATCTTATATACTAAGTATTTATATTTATTAGAAGACTGTTTTATATCGTGCTCTGGGGATCGTGGTGTTTGTGTGCTATGTTTTGAGATGATTTCCTCATATTAATATAATCTGGGTAATAAGGCTGCTTGGGAACCTTTTGGTTCCCTGATTTTTAACACTGGGAAGTAGGGCTCATTAAAAAATAGTTCAAATAACTTGCATTTGTAGTGTCGGGCATTTCTTGCTTTGGGGGAGCTTCTCAAGGGAAGTCTTTGTTGTCAGCTCACCGCTGGCATTTGTGAGCACCACACAATGGCAGTGTAGACAGTGGTGTGACTGCCTGCTTCTCTGCCCTACTCCCTACTAGACACTCTACCTAGCACTGCTGTCCTTGCCGTGTAAAGGATGTCAGTAGAGAAGCGCCTTGAGTCTCCCTGCCCAAGGGGGCAGCAGAGGGAGGTGGCATCTATCAGCCGTACTGAAGAAGTCCATACTGGTATCAAAAACCTCCTCAAATAGACTTTGATAAATAAGCTTAGCTCTTAATCGTCTGCTACTTTATAAAATATCCTTTTGTGTAAGCATAGAAGCCCAGAGGCTGCTTGTGTGTATCGTGTGTCCCTTTTGTTGGCATTATAGTTATTCTAACAGTCACAAAGCAGACGCATCACAACCAGTCACCTTCATTTGTGTTTAAGACCTAGAAAAAGATGAGCCCACCCCTCATCGGGCAGGAACTGCTGAGAGAGCCAGACAGACCCTCAAATCTGCTTTCCTTCAAGACACAGTGAACAGATTCACCAGGCAGGATGGTTTTCAGCAGCACAATTTAAGGAGACCATCGGCCAGAGAGCACTGTGGAATCTGCCCCTTTAAAAACCTGGGTCCGTCCGTATACACTTGCCCTTGCTTCCAAACTGTAAAACAAGCAGGAGTATGGACCCCCCCTCCCATTCCCCAAGAGGGTCAGTAAAATACAGGATGTAATAAAACCAAGTGTTAGAGAAACAAGAGCCTGGGAAACTTTGAGGACAGATAAGGCTCGGCACATGCTGTCCAACAGACTAAGACAGTGTCCAGGGAAAGGACTCTGCTTATACTGTGGCCAGAAGCTAGACAGGTGCCAGGTGCCACTGGCAGGTCTGAGCTTTGGCTCACAGATTCTAGATTTTCCTTGTGAATGCTCTTCATTTCTCACAGCTTTTCACTCCCCCACCTAGTAAAACAATCTTTGCTCTATTAAGTCACAGTCCTAAGAGATTTTATTTGTAGTTTTTTTTTTAAAAAAAGTATTTAATACAATGAAAAATCTGTACAATACTTGCTATGTTTGGGTAAATGTATACAAATGGAGGCTTTTCAAAAGCAATCCCTCAGCTATTGACAGGTCTTCATTCAGTTTCATTGTCAGCCATGTAAGATAGTATATCGGCCTAGTAAAAAGATGACATGGTTCCATAAGCTACGTTGACCACTGGGAGGATGACAGTCACAGGATGAGATAATCTAGAATTAAATAAGCATCTTCCTAACAGTGCTTAAAAGGACTTCTTCCTTGTGATAGTTAGGAAGGTCTTCGAACATCATTGAGTATTCTGGACATACAGATGCCGAAAGAGAAGGTCATTCAGTTATTTCATATGCATTTATGGAGCACCTACTATATTCTAGGCACTAGTAACAAAGGTGAGTAGTCAGATAAAGTTTAACTCCACATTGATCTTAAAAACTTTCTACCTGGTTCCAGGGACCATGATAGCTTCTGAAGAAATCTGCACTTTAAAATAAAATGCACCATATTAAAGTGATTTTTTTAAAAAAAAATTCTAACATTTGTGAAGCCTAAAGGAAGAGTGGGGGGAACTGGATCAGAGACCTGTGTTGCCCTGGGCTGACTCCTGGGGGAAAGTGGTAACATCTTCAATCATAGTATATTACAGCCAGAAGGAAGAGAGGTCCTCTGGTCCCCTGCTTTCCAAAGCCTTCATTAAAAGGAAAATGTGATGTTAACAGCCCCAGAACTTCACCCTGTATTTTCCCTAGCCCTGGAGAGGTCCATGAGATGGATTCACAGACCACAATCTGAGATGATCATTGGGTCCTGGATGAGGAAAGTAACATACAGATTGATGGCATCAGTGGGTGCACTAGGCTTCCTAACCAGAAAGGCTAAACAGCTGAAGAAACTCATCTTTAAAAATGCACAAAACATCAAGAGAGGAGCCTCATATTTTCTCTCAAGGTAGCCCCTCTATGAAAGGGAGCTTTGAAGGGGGTTTAAGGCAGCCAGCCAGCCAGATGCTGAAATGAGAACCCTTCAGGGCCTGCCGAGAGGAGGGTGGCTGACACCACTACTCAGGCCTTGCAAAGTCCCAGCCCCAGCCAAACAAGCACTGGCAATCACAAGAGAAATGTGAAAAATCAAGAACAAGTATACACAAGTGCCAGTTCCAGATCCCCCCCCACACAGGAGGTGGCCAGAGTCCGGCTCAGAAATGCTAACAGAATGGGCCTGTTTACAAAGTGCAACCAGAACGGGAGTTGAGATTTCTTCAGAGGCGGCTTCCTCACAGATGAAAACTCAAGATTGAGATCTTGGCCACCGTTAGCCCCAACAGACTTGAAATTAAACCAAAAGGTGAAAGTGTGTGTGGAACGCTGAACCTATTTGGTCAGGGCTGTGATCTCCTCTGACTTCATGGCATCAGACAGGAAGCTGAGCTCATTGCACAGGGTCTCATAGCGGAATGCCATCCGGATCTGCGCGACATTTGTCTTTCGGATGTCATTGCCCTCAGGCCCTTCTTTGTAATAATTCTGTCCTAAAAACTTCTGCTTCTCCTGTAGGTCAAGGGAAAGAGAAGTGAGACCAGGTTCATTTCTATATCACACAGACATGAGTCCCAGCATACAGACTAGCGTCCCTAAAGCTGATCCTCTGTGGGGACATCCTTCCATGGACCCTCAATCTCCCTGGACCTCCATATTGTGACCCTGCCCATTTGGTCATTCCCTCCATTGTTGAGAGAGGAAAGAGAATCACAGAAGTGATGGGCCACCTCCGGGTGCTAAAGGACTAGGACAAGGAGTCCCTCTTGAGAGGTGACATGGGCAGGCAGTCATGTGTTCTTGGAGAGGCCAGATCCCAGGACAACTCTCCCAGTACTTGGGCCTTTCTGTCATCTCCCCTTAGGCCCGGTAAGACTGCCTCTATTCAAATGACATCCCCTGAGCAGATGCTCAGATTCTGTACTGGATCCACATCCAATTCTTAGGGAGCCATAGAGTGGTGCTGAGTCTCGTGTGCTGTTTTAGGGCCTGGGGACATAACATGGAACGAGCCTCTGCACTCAACTTCCATTCAAAAGGGAAACTGAGAAGCACAGAAGGAAGTGACACAGTGTCTGCAGTGCAGCCTGCTATAGAGAAGCAAAGGGAAAGAGTCGGGCAGCCAGGGAAGGCCTGACTGACGGAGGGTCTGAGATGGATGAGGGGCAGCCATGATGGCCCCCAAGGTTTCTGCTGGAGCTTGAGTGTCAATGCTCCTGAGACCTGGCTTGTTCAGCTTGTCACCTATCCCAGTGCCTAGAAGGCACCCTGTGCATGGAATTCCGTGCGCTCCTTCATGAAGGGACAGACACACTTATCACAGTCACCTGATGTGAGAGGCCGCTCTGCAACACACTGTTCCTGGCGATCTCACACAAGTCGCACGTGCTCAGCTTCCACACTTGGGCCGCGATGGCATACTCCTCCATGAGTGCTTCCTAGATGCCACCCCAGAGCACACAGGTTAGAAAACACAACACTTCAGCCTTGCAACACAGCATGGCTTTTTCCTACTAGCTCGAACCTAGATTAGCAAACAAGCTCACACCTTAAACTCCAATCTCTTGAGATCTGCTTGTGTGCAACTGTGGGACACCAAAAAGAGATAAATCAAGGAGACTTCTAGATTTGTTTGTTCCCAGCACCGGGGGCCTAATGCGTCAGAACGCTGGGGTCCTGCTCTTCTGTGACAGTTCTTATTAGAAGGGAAATTCCTTAAGTAAATGTAGGAACGTTCATTTGAACAACATAAAACAAGGACCTGTGAGTCCCCAAAGCAGCAGCCTCTGAGATTGACCAGCAAAGATATGGAGGCTTTGACAGAAAAACAGAAGTGAGCAGAGGGAACCTTGGCAATAATTTGGTCAAGCAGTTCAACTAGTTAACTGTTACAGTGTAGTTACTGTTACAGTGTAGTTAGTTGTAATCAAGGTCTAGATTGATCTGATCTGTTGGCTCTTTCACTAGAGCTTACCCAAGACCAATGGCCTGCCTCAAAAGTTAGCACTCCTGTAGTCAGGCACATTTTTAATATATTTTTATTTTATGTGCATTGGTATTTTGCCTGTGTGTATGTCTGTGTGAAGGTGCTGGATCCCCAGGAATAGGTAACTCCTTGAGTCCTGAGCTGCCATGTGGGAATTGAACCCTGGTCTTTTGGAAAAAACAGTCAGTACTTTCTGAGCCATCTGTCTCTCCAGCACCCCCCCCCAAAAAAAATAATCAAGAACATTTTTAGTGTCTGCCCTTTGTTTTGTTTGTGTTTTTGTTTGTTTTTCAAGTCAGGGTTTTTCTGGGTAGCCCTGGCTGTCCTGGAACTCTCTTTATAGACCAGGCTAGACTCAAACTCAGAGATCTGCCTGCCTCTGCACTATTTTCACAAAAATGTTCAAAAATAAAAGTTAAAATGAGTAAAATGTAACAAGAACAAGAGAGACTCCCCCCACATGGGAAGATGATGCAGTGGGTGAGGGGCTGGGCCCCTGCTTTCTCTTCTGGCTGGGAACTCTCTGCCACCCAGCGCCAGTCCTTCCTTTACCTCCCCATCACCTCCAGCTGCGTCTTAAACTGTGGTTACAGAGACCTCAGAGACCTTTTGCCAACTCCATTTGCCAACTATGTAGCTGTTGTGAGGCAGAGTTGCTTTCACATGCTTTTCAAGAAATTGAATGCAGAGGCGGAGATGGGAACCCAGCTGTCTTCTATTAAGTGAGACATTAAAGGAAACTGCAGAACAACGGCACTCCTCTTGGGACTGTTGTTTTGGGAAATATTTTCATAACATTTTTTGCTATTTATACAATACTTAATGATTCCATTGCTATTTTGGGATGGGTGGAGTGTGTGTATGGGTGAGGGTGTTGCTGTCGTTTTTTTAATTTCTTGGTTGTTTTTGTTTTGATTCAGGTTTTATCTGTAGCCCACGCTGGCCCCCAACTCCAGGTCTCAGGGCTTCAGCCCCCCCCAGTGATGGAATTACAGGCATCAAATCAACACATTACTATTTTTTAAAGGTGAAAGGCATTTACACTGAGAAGAGAAACTAGAGTGTTATATTACTGTTTTTAAATGAATTTGTAAATATTTTTTATTTTATGTGAATTGATGTTTTGCCTGCACGTATAACTGTGTAAGGTGTCAGATCTTGGAATTACAGACAGTTGTTAGCTGCCATGTGGATGCTGGGAATCGAACTCAGGTCCTCCAGAAGAACAGCCAGTGCTCTTAACGTCTGAGCCATCTCTCCAGCCCTGAGTTTGTAATTTTTTTTTAAACTTTATTTATTTATTTATTTATTTATTTATTTATTTATTTATTTATTTATCTGCCTTGGTGTTTGCCTGGAACTGGAACTACAGACAGTTGTTAGCTGCCATGTGGGTGCTGGGAATCGAACCCGGGTCCTCTGGAAGAGCAGCCGGTGCTCTTAACCGCCGAGCCATCTCTCCAGCCCTTGTAAATATTTTTAAAGCATCCCTAATTTCTCACACTGTAAGGAGACAACAAAGGCAGGCGGAGGCTCTTTGAAGCTTCCATTCTGGGTGTACAGGGGCTGGATGCTGTAAGCCTGCAGAAGCTCCACCCAGGACACCACGGCTTCTATTTTTTTGCTCATCAGTGGCTGATCTTGTCAACACCAGTAGAATGTTCTGGGAACAGTTGTGGCTGTTCCCCATGCATGACATAAAATAATCTCAAAGCATAATCATAAAAATACTATTAATAAAGCCAGGTATAGTGGCACATGCCTTTAATCATAGCACTCCAGAGGCTTAGGCAGGAAGATCTCTGTGATTTCAAGGCCAGCCTGGTGTACATATCCAGTTATAGGTCCTAGCCAGCCATGGCTATGCAGTGAAACCTGCCCTTCCCCCAAAAGGGACAAATACTATTAATTTAAAATTTTTGCCTCAATTTTTGAATACATGGTGTATTAGACTATTACACTCCCTATTAGACTCTACTAGCTTAAGGAAGAGATGATTTTATGCCCACTTCACAAATAAAAAGGAATATAATACAAATACAAGGAGTTATAATAACTACCAAAAAAACAGAAATACATCAAAAAAAGGTGGGATGGAGAGAAAGGCAAGGACATCCCTCACCCACAGGCCCCTGTCTTCACCAAGCCACACCACCCCCAAACCAAAGGTGGGCTATGTGCTCACATCTTCACAGTGGCAGGGGCTGGGGAGCAGGCCAGGACAGATGCCTGCTGGGACACCACTGCACTAGCCACATCCTCACCTTGGTGTAGTGGAATTGCATGGGGTCATCAGTGGAGAGAGAGACATGCAGTCCCTTGTGCAGAAACTCCCGAAGCGGGTTCTTGGAATATTCCAGAAACAGGCTGTTGTTGCTGAGAGGAGACATTGCAATAGGGATCTGAGCAAGGTAGTAGAGATATTGCAATACAGGACTCTGTAAAAGAACCAAACACTTATATGACTCGTGCCAGAGAGGGTGGCATGGAAAAAGTACTTGTCGATGCCAACGGAAACCAGAGGCTGGGCACTGTCTGGACTAAGTCCAAGGAAGCTGGGATGCCCAGACCCACCTTCCTGTACTACCTGCATCCCTGCCATTGCTCTGTGACATACAGGGACTCATGCTCACTGTTTGAACTGCCCACTCTTAGCTCCAGATTGTAGGAACTAATTCTGGGCAGGAGGCTATGTCTTACACTCCCCACAGGCCCCCTGAGGAGGGAAGGCCAGAAGAATCCCCATATATGCGAGAAATGTTCAGACTCAGACTCTGATTGGTTTGGGTATAAAATGACCCCTATAGGCGTGTGTGTTTGAGTAATGGGTCTCCAGCTGGTGGCACTGTTTTGGAAGGTTGTGGAGCCTTTAGAAAATAGAGCCTCACTGAAGGAAGTGAGTCCCTGGTTGTGGGCCTTGAAGTTTTATAATAGCTAAGACCCACTTTCCATCCATTTTCTACATGCCACATGCAATGTAATTCTAGTATCATTGCATCCCTGCCATGATGGGCTGAATCTTTCAAAGTGTGAGCCAAAATAAGCCCCTCCTTCTTTAAAATGCTTCTTGTTAGGTATTTGGACACAGCAGTGAGGGGGTGACTGGACACACCCTAGCCCCTTGGAGACCTGCCCCGAAGGGAAGGGAAGTGTCAGGCTTTGTGCTATCCTCTGATGATGTCAGGACCAGAGCAAGGGCATATTTTGGAAGTGACCCAATATGTAGGGAGGCTGAGTGCCAGATTCACAATGACATCACCTACACAAAGCAAAAGCTAGATGGCTGTTGTGCCCACTACTGGGGACTGAGTCAGTTACTGGTGCAGTGGTGGATCCTTTGGTCAAAGGTCAGTAGAATGAGAAATCTAGGAATGTTGCAGCACAGAACAAGGGTCGTTAGTCAATGTGTTAGAATCACAGTTCTGTGCTTAACATTATGCTAAACTTATGGTACAGAGGAAGGTGGCTGAGGGAGGTGAGTCAGTGGTTAAGAACATGTAGTGCCTTTGTAGAGAACCTGAGTTCAGCTCAGGGCAGTTCACAATAACCTGTACTTTCAGCTCCAAGGGATATGACTGTACTAACTCATACACAGACCCACACACAGACATTCATGCATAAATGTAATTTTTAAAATTAGTATTAGCCAGGTATGGTAGCACACGCCTTTAATCCCAACACTCAGGAAGCTGAGGCAGGTGAATCTCTGTGAGTTAGAGACCAGCCTGGTCTATAAAGTGAGTTCCAGGACAGTCAGGGCTGTTACATAGAGAAACTCTATCTCAAAAAAACAAAAAACAAACAAACAAAAAGCAAACACACAAAAAATTAGTCTTTAACAAAGAAAGAATGTCTTTCTGTATTCTGTGAGATAAAGAGACTGTTTTGACCGTGGCAGGCACCATAGAAGTAGGTGGGAAATAGGAGCACAGGTAGGAGGAGGGCGGAGTCAGACAGAGACTCGATCCAGCCGCCCAAGAACCAACACGTAAAGGAACACAGATGTGCCACAGACCACTTGTGTTTCTTTGGGACTTTGGGATTGCTGGTCCAGATAAGCGGTGGCAGTCAGGTCTGAGCAATAGAACTAGGCAGGCCAGAAACCTCATTCTACTGGGGGATTGGGGGGACTGGAAATATCAAACAGTAATGCTGTTTCTATAAAGTAGGCAATTTCTCTTTACTTTCTTGTTACTCTAAATCATGATGTGTTTGGTTATTTTATGATTAAAAGAATTGTTTTGATTTCTTTTTTTTCTTTTCTTTTCTCCTCCTCCATCTTCTTTTGAGACAGGGTTTCTCTGTAACAGTTCTGTTTGTCCAGGAACTTACTATATAGATCAGGCTGTGCTCAGACCCACGATCCACCTGCCTCTGCCTCCTGAGTGCTGGGATTAAAGGCGTGTGCCACAAGGCCTGAATGAACCCAGTTGTTTTTGTTTATTGTTTTTCCTGCTTTAATCTCTTATTTATTGTTGAGAGAGAAAGGATAGGAAGTTGTGAAGGGAGGTAGGGAGGAGTTGGAGGAGAAAGAATATGACCAAAATATATGAAAAAAAAATTAAATAAAAATTGTTAGTGAAACTAAGAAAGCTACAGGTAGACCAGTTCTCCAGAAGCCATCGCCCCCCACCACCACTAACCAACATTCTGAGAGGGGTGGATGGGGATCCAGTACATCCAGCATGGCCTCCAGAGGGTACCCACTTACCTTCTTGAGGAGCAGCCCGTGGGAAATGTTGTCTGCAGTAAGGAAGGCAGACACTAGGTGGGTGATGGAGCCTGCCTCCCCACAATGGGGCCGGAACAGGAATGTGCTCAGGCCTCGTTCCCTATGGAAGGAGACTCCAGGTCAGGATGTGCCCCTGATTTACCCTGCCCACACCTCACCCCAGGAACCCACTCCAGGGGACAACATTCTCATGACATGGTCACCACAGCTAACCCAATACATCCTAGAAACTGCCCCTCCTACAGTGCAGAAGCCAAGAGCCATGATTTCCAAGGCAGAGGAGAGCAATAGAGAGAGGCCCTGGCCGTCCTTCACTCTTTCTCCCTTCCCTGCTTTCCAGGACTCCGTCCTCCATCCACCATGAGAAACCATGTCCAAACTCTTTGCCATAGAAATGAGCAAAGGCCCAGAGGGAGACACTGAGCAAGTCGGTGACAAAGTTAGACCTGGAAAGCTCATCTCCCACAGCTCAGCTCAGAACCCTTCTCTCAACCCCATTCTAAACCTCCACACCACAAACGTGGATTGGCTCTGTGCTAGCCAGTGAGAAGCCATGCTTCCAAAAGAAGTTATATGGAATATTAGACTTATAGAGAAGAGAATGTGGCTGTGTCCTGGGTACCAGATATCTGGCCCCTGCCAGCATGTGCTTCCTCTGGTTTGTGGAGCCTGTGCACAGGAAACCATCCTAAGGCTCATGTAGATTGTGGTTCATTCCCCCATCTCTCCTGTGCCTGGATGATGCCTATCCCTTGGTAGTTAAATTTTTCCAAAGCATAGATGCATGTGTGCAGATTGCTGCAGAACAGTAAATAAGCATGTATATGTATGTGTTGGCATGTCCTGGGTCTCTCCTGTCTCAGGGAGCTACATGGAGTCCACATGGAGGTATATGCTGGTGAATATGTACATATGACTATGTATGTGCAAATATATAGCACCATTGCACATATCTGTATTGGCATGAATCTTCTCATATATATGCCCACATGTGTGAGCAGTTGTTATACATTTATGTATCCATTGGGTGTGCATGTTGGCAGAAGTGAACACAGACCCATGGATCACCTGTGTGTGGAACACGGGCTCATTCCAGGGTCACCTCACCCACCTGCGAAGGTTGTTCAGCACCATGATGTTGGCATACATGTAGTACAGGTAGTAACTGTAGGGTGGGTTCTGCTCACTGGTCCAGAGGTCTGGACTGGGACTCTTCTCTGAGAACATGTGGTCACTGTGTTTGGATTCATCATCCACGCTGTCAAACCCTGTCACCTGTTTGGGAAGTAAGGATGCTGACATTGAGCCAGGGTAGGATCATCTAGAACTCAGCTCAGCTCTAGGCAGGGCTTAAAAACTCACACTTCTGTTGGGAACTCTGGGCCTCTGTAGTCTTATCCCTCAAAAGCATCGAGATGAGGTGCAACACCTCAGTCTGCTCCTTAGGGCTTCCCGGGGGGCCCAGTAGGCCAGCCTGGAGAATGCCCACCCCCTGTGTAGCAGTGGAGACAATGAGAAAACTGAGGCTTGGCCAGATGAGGGTGAGTCTGAGCTATCAAATTTTCCCTTTGCCATGCCAACAGTGCTGCAGGGAACAGCAGTCACTGCCAACAGCAGCAGTAACAGGCTGAGGTGGGAGAGAAACCTACTTGACATGCTGTACACCTAGACACCCATCAAGTCCTCCCGACTGTCCAACTCACCAGCTGGTTATACTCAAGTGTCACTGTGTGGGGAAGGGGGACTTGAGCTTCATTTTGTTGTTGAGCAAATCAGAATCAAAGTGATTTAGGAAGCTGTTCAAGTGGGATGACCAGGCTTTGGACCCATATACACCCCGGGGCTTGTTATAGAATATTATGTTAACTAGGCAAAGATGTGTTACATTTGTTTATGCTGCAGAACATTAGTGTAACTATGTCAAGGTGTGTTACTTTTGTTTATGCTGCAGAACGTTAGTGTAACTATGTCAAGGTGTGTTACTTTTGTTTATGCTGCAGATCATTAGTGTAACTATGTCAAGGTGTGTTACTTTTGTTTATGCTGCAGAACATTAGTGTAACTATGTCAAGGTGTGTTACTTTTGTTTATGCTGCAGAACGTTAGTGTAACTATGTCAAGGTGTGTTACTTTTGTTTATGCTGCAGAACATTAGTGTAACTATGTCAAGGTGTGTTACTTTTGTTTATGCTTCATTTGTTTAATGATGTAAGGATATGTGTTTAATAATGTAAAGATATGTGTATCTGTTTCACTGTGCCTGCCCCAGGCACCTGATTGGTCCAATAAAGAGCTGAATGGCCAATAGGTAGGCAGGAGAAAGGAAGATGGGGCTGGCAGGCAGAGAGAATAAATAGGAGAAATCGAGGCTCAAGAGAAGAAAGAGAAAGAAAAATAAGAGAAGAAGGAAAGAGACACACTTGGGGCAGGCAGCCATCAGCCAGACACAGAGAAACAGTGAAAGGAAGATATACAGAAGAGGCAAGAGGAAGATAAACAGGTTAATTTAAGTTAAAAGAGCTAGCCAGAAAAGAGCTAAGCTAGACTGAGCATTCAAAACTAGTAATAAGTCTCTGTGTCATGATTTGGGAGCTGGTTGGTGGCCCCAAAGGAAAAGGCTAGTACAAGGACTGGATATGGGGCTATCGGTGGAAGATTCCTTTAGGTTTGTCAGGTATGGCCATGAGACACCAGCTGGATGCCTGATAACAGACAGACCTAGAGGCCCTGCTGAGAAGGGCCTGGGAAATTCTCTTTATCTAGTATCTCCAGCATCCAGCCTAAGAGTTGGCGGTTCTTGCCCATGGCTTCCCTTCTCTAGTGGGGACAGACACAGCCTTCCCCAACATCACCAGCAGCCATCACCCTGAGAAGTAGACACCCTGCCATTCCTTCCTTTAGACAGCCTCTAAGAGCTGGCAGCCCAGGCCTGGGTCCAGGAGCTGGGGAGGAAAGCGGAGTAGGAGGCAGAAGGAAACCCGACCCAGCCCCTGGAGAGCAAGTGTGCCCTCTTCCGCCACACTGAGCTCACTAGAGGCCCCTCACTTACATATTTGAGAAAGAGGTGAAGCTCTCTGTGATCTTGGGGGTTGATGGTGGCCTTGAAAAGGGGAAGGAAGATGTTCTCCAGCATCTTTCCGAAGTTCGGCAGTAGTTTCTTTGACCTAAATATGTCACTGGGAAAATCAAAGGTTTGCTCGTTAGGACTGCCAGCTGGGCCCCAGTCACTTTCTCAGCAGAGCAAATACTCAGTGTGGGGAGTGTTGTGCAAATTCTGCATCTTCCATCAAATCAGAGGCCACTCTGAGAGTGAAGTGGTGGGATTCAAATTTCCAGTGAACAGACTCTGCCACTCTACTGCTCTAAACCCTATGCTCAGTCCAGCTAGGGATGAGAGAGGTACGCTGAGTGATGGTCAGGGAGAGGTCAGCAATGCAAGACATGGCTGGTCATGTCATGCCCCAGGCAGGATGGTAATCCCCACCAAGGCCTTGCTGTATATTCTTCAAAACCAAGAGTGATTGATGCATACTGAGAGCCAAGCACCACCACCCCTACCCACACCTCAATAGCCCAGGAGCCATGTAGGACAAGCTATGGTCCCCAGAGAAACCCAGGGCAGACAAGGGCACAATGCTTACTAGATCCGGGGCACTTGGATAATCCAGCGCATGTTGGGTGAGTAGACCTTGTGCTGGATGAACCATCGGGCCAGGCTGGACCACTCCTGGGGACTTCGGCCATAGATGGAGAGCCGTGGTTCTGAGTACTGGTACTTGCTGTCCTCCAGTTCCCGGGCCACCTCCTGGTACCAAAAAGAACTGAGTCAGCCCGAGACTCCCAGCCACATGGGACACCCCATTCCCCAGGTGGGCCCTGGGATCCTTTAGCTACCTACTCACAGGCGTGAGGGCTGATCTAAATTCCTGGTGTTGCCATGTAAGCACCCACTGCCCAGCAGAGGCTTCTCCTGGGAGGGAGGCCAGGGTCTGACACCAGCATGCTGTAGAACCAGGCTGGCCAGCAGCCGTGTCTCCACCTGGAGCCAGCCTGCGACCAGCCACATTCAGGCTGCAAACAGACAGGGGTGGCACCAGGATGCTACAAGCCTTTCCTTTCTCTCCCCTTCCCTGCCATTGGCCCACACAACACACTCCATGCTTGAGAGCAGGAGACCAGCACTGGCCTGTGCCGGGTAGTAGAAAGGACTGTGGGGAGAGGAAGGGACAGGGGTCAGACGTGACTCCTCTGCTTTGAAGACAAAGTCAGGTATCCGAAGAGACAGAGATTCCCTCACCTTGACCATCCGAGCAAAGTACTCTCCTCCCAGGAAGTTTTCGGTCTTCAGATACAGGTCTCGGAGCTCACTGGCCCCCACAGGGTTGTACTTGGAGTTGAACTTGTCAAAGCGGTGAAATGTCTGCCGGCCCTGTCAGGAGGAGACACCAGCAGGCTCTACCACCTGTCTCTGCAGCTACCAGATATGTTTCTCCAGGCTGCTGCAAGACAGCCACACTGGAAAAGGTTGTCACCCCCTTCTCTATCTTTTTCTCCCCCCCCCCACCTCTCTCTCTTTTAGATAGAGTCTCACTATGTAGTGGAAGGTAGCTCCAAACTTGCAATTCTTCATCATCCTCCAGGGTGCTAGGATTACAGGCATGTGTCACCTTGCCCAGCTCTACATAATTTCCTGCATGAAACCTTAGAAATCCTGAATGTCAGGACCATGTCCCCTCTGAGCCAGAGGACTCTCTGGACGGGACAGTGGTGGAGTGTCGAGCGCCTGGAGGTCTGAAGAACACAGGTGGATCACAGAGCAGAGGATACAAGACCACTAACGATCAAAAAGAGTAGGTTTAGGGTCAGGGAGGATGCCCCAGCAGCTAACATGCTCACTGAGCACACTATGGACCAGAGTTCAGAGCCCCAGAAAGCCACATAAATGCCAGGTGGCCATGGTAGCCCCACCTGCAATTCCAGCCTCAGAAGACAGAAAGAGAAGATCCCCAAAGAGGCTAAGACTAGCCATATCGGTGAGCTCTGAGTTTGACTAAGAGACCTGCTTCAATGAATAAGGTGGGAGAGCAATCCAAGATGATTCCCAGCATCGACCTTAGGCCTCCACATACACATACACACATGCAAACACATACACACACACCATCAAAAATGGAATCAGGAAAAAAAATGAAGTTTTTACTGTGCCTTTTTAGGTCTGAACAGTAGTCACTGTGTGTATCTGTTACGTTGTGTTACTTGTCTTTGAATACTTTCTACATTTTGACTATTGAAGGTAACACTGCTATGAACACCAGTTCTCAAGTGTCTATTGATGTCCCAGTTTTCAATGCCTTCAAGTACATGAGTAGGACTCAACAATACTGAGGAATTATGCATCTTAAAGAGCCACTATGCTCTTTCCACAGCAACTGAACCATCATTCAGCATTTCGACAACTTTGAAAATTAATAAGGTGCATAAGTCACCTTTTAATTTTTTTTCAATTTATTTTTACATGAAAAGGTGCTCAACATCTTTAACCATCAGAGAAATGCAAATCAAAACAACTTTGAAATACCATCTTACACCTGTCTGAATAGCTAAGATTAAAAACACAGATGACAACCTATGCTGGAGAGGATGCGGAGCAAGGGGAACACTCTTCCATTGTTGGTGGGAGTGTAAGCTTGTTCAGCCACTCTGGAATGCAGTATGGCGGTTTCTCAAAAAACTGGGAATCAATCTCCCCAAGGATCCAGAAATACCACTTTTAGGCATATACCCTAAAGATGCACATTCACACCCCAAAAGCATTAGCTCAATTATGTTCATAGCAGCGTTATTCATAATAGCAAGAACCTGGAAACAACCTAGATGTCCCTCAATTGAGAAATGAATTAACATACTGTGGCACATCTACACAATGGAGTACTACTCAGCAGTAAGAAAAAATGATATTCTAAAATTCACAGGCAAATGAATGGATATGGAGAATATCCTCCTGAGCAAGCTAATCACAATCCCAGAAAGAGAAGCAGGGGATGTACTCACTCATTAGTGGACTTTAAAAATAAAAATAAAAAGAGGAATATGTCATTGTACACAAGAACTCAAGGCTAGAACATAGCTAAATGACATAGTGCCTCACTTTCGTATTGATGACCTCCGGCAGGGGTGTGGGTGAGGAAAGACTTGTTTTCTTTAAGGGGCTGACCACAGGAAGTTTAATTATGCTCCAGTAAGTAAATGGAGCAGGCGTTTTTGTAAATGGGGAGACCATAAGAGTGGGCATGAATCTGAGAGGTCTGGTATCTGAGTTTGATTGGGTACATGATGTAAAATCACCAAATAATATACATATATATAAATGTGCCTGTTTGGCTAGATTTTCCAATGCATGCAATGCCTGTAAAAGCCAGAAGAGGGCACTGAGGTCCCTGGAACTGTAGTTAGAGGCGCTAGTGAACCTGGGGACTGAACCCTGTCCTTGGCAAGAGAAGTCAGTGCTCTTATTGCCGGCTCTCCAGACCACAGTCATCATTTTACAGACAAGAAAATAAAAGTCTGAGTGAGTCACCTAAGGGCACATGACTCCTATGTAGGATTGAATTAGACCTTGGAACCATCTGACCTCATGAAAGCATGGTCTTCCTTTGGTCCAGGGTTGTTCCCAGCTTTGTTATTCAAGAACACCAGATTCCTTCTACAGCCTCTGCTATAAGCAAAGAAAAATTATTTCCCGGACCACCAACTGTCCAAGCACAGCCATGGTGATTCCTATGGGCAGAGCACTCCCTGGAGGTGCCAGGGCAGAAGCCCACTTACCGCATGGACGTCCAGCGAGTCCACGGTGAGGTCGTAGGGGTCCATGTGTAGGCTGTCAAACACCTGCCGCAGAGTGATCTTCCGACCTAGCTTCTCGGCCACAGTTCTGTCAGGCTCCGTCTGATACGTGTGCTTGATAAAGCGCAGCAAGTGTTTCTGATTCATGCAGGCTGCTGCGTGAATGTGCGTGTCCACCTGGAACACATCCCCCACCAGTCGATGAGCCAGGTCCCCTATCCTAGTGACCAAAGAACCGCAGCCCTAGTCTTAGCATTACATGGGTGGTAGAGCCAGCACCTACCATCCCCTTCCTGTTTTTCTAGGCCTCAGAACTAAGCTCTTCCTTGTGGCCCTATCATCCAGCTTACCTCCAAACAGCATTAAGATATTTTCATTTGGTTTATTTTTTTCCCTTCTTGAGAAGTCCTCAGTGGTCCTTGCATCTTCAAGGGGGAAGGGAGCCCAAAACTTTAACCTGGAATTAAGGCTGCATACCACCTTAATCCTTCCCTTCCTGCTACCCGGTCATACGTGGAGCCACATGGCTTCTCGAGCACCAACCAAGCTACGCTGCTATGCTCCATCACATTGCCCATGCCTTTCCTCAGCCTGGCAGGTTATCTTCCTTCTCTCCAAGTTCATTTCTCCTGTTCTGCCTCCTCCACATGGAAGTCAATGCTGATCCCCTGGGCACAGCTAATCCATTCTCTCCCTTGCCCAGCCTGGGCACTTGGTGCAGTCATCCACACTGATAGGCACATCTTCTGCCTCCTCTCATATGTTTCTATCTACCTAGGAGCTTCTCAAGGATGGGGACCAGGTCCACTGCATCCAGGTCGATGGCACCTATCCCAAGGATTGGTCCAAAGTATCAGGTGAGCTATAGGTAGATGAATGAGTAAGTAAACCCACGGGTGCCATCAGTTCCAATGGATTCATATAACCATTGAAACTCAACTCTTCCACTGACTTCTCTGGGAATTCCAAAGCAATCTCCCTAATAGAGGTAAGAGGGTGACCACCGCCTTCCTCAATCAAGTCTACCTCCCTCAACTCAAGAATTCCAGCAACAAATATCCTGACTCTAAAACATGGACTCAGACTCAGGGCCAATTCTAACTCACAGACAGGAACCTGGAGCTTGGGTCCCACTGTGCTCAGTGGAAACAAAGATTCCCCAAAGGAGGTGCCAGCAAGGAGCCCAGTGGGATCTCAGCATCCTTGTAGAATGTCTCAGGTCTTCCACAGCATGTTAAACTCCCAGGACATCAAACTGTCCCTTCACTTCTGGGCTCTCCTTCTTGATCTCCAGTGACAGCTCATTCTCACCCCAGACCTACACCACTTTAAAGATTATTTTCATTTTGTGTATGTGACTTGCTCAAATGTGTATGGGGGGCACTGAGAGGAGGTCTGGGGAAAGGGGGAGGGTCCTGAGAGAGAGAGGAGGCTGGGGGGTGCTGAAGAAGGCATTGGATCCCCTGGAGATGAAATTACATGTAGTTGTGAACTACCTGCCATAAATGCTGGGGACCTAACTTTAGTCCTCTGCAAGAACACCAAGGGCTGTGACCACTGAGCCATCTCTCTACGCCCCATCTGTGACTTTAACTTTTCTCTTTACACCAGCAACTCCCAAATGTGGACCATCAGCTGAAGTTCCACAACTAACTAATTGTCTATCCTTCATCTCTATTTGAGATGTCATCTCAGACCACAGTCCAAACCTGACCATCTCCTAGGCCTCTGTCTGAGAAATAGCACATCCTGAACTCAGATGTTCACCATAAAAATGTGGGGGCATGCCCAGGCTTCCTATCCCTTCTGCTAGTACCAGCCAACCCCGTCTTCTTCTACCCTCCAAACAGATGTGCTTCATCCAACCTCACTGTCACCAGAACTCTCCCTCCTGACTCCTGAATGACCTCTTTCCTGGTTCTGCAACTTCTCTTATTCTTTATCAACTATGCCAACTTTGCACACATACACACTAGAGCTGACTGTAATACACACACACACACACACACACACACACACACACACACACACACACATATTGTCATTAACTCTAGAGTGATGGCTGTGGTAGTTTTAATGTAATTGGTCCCCATAAGCTCACAGAGAGTGTCACTATTAAAAGGTGTGGCCTTGTTGGAGTGGGTGTGGCTTTGTTGGAGGAAGTGAGTCACTGTGGGGGTGGCTTTGAGTTCTCATATATGCTCAAGCCACACCCAGCATCTCAGTTCACTTCCTGTTGCCTGCATATCAAAGATACAGAATTCTCAACTCCTTCTTCAGGACCATGTCTGCCTGCACACTGCCATGTCCCACCATTCTGATAATGAACTAGATTTCTAAAATGGTAAGCTACCCAATTAAATGGTTGTTGTTGTTAGTTTGTTTTGTTTTTTATAAAAGAGCCGTGGTCATAGTATCTCTTCCCTAAGAGATAGAAACCCTAAGACAAGCTCACTCCTAATATTACCTGGTCCAATCTTCCTATTTTCTCTATTCCTACTCTTTCTACTATGTTCCATCTATCAGGCTAAGGGAAGAGGTGACTAAGTCTCAGTGGGCATGCTGGGTCACCTTGCATGAGCCCAAGAAGACCGAGAGAGGTTCTCCCTGACACCAGTCTGCACCCTGGAGCTGCAGTTGACTGGGATCTCTGCCAAGGCTGGGGTGAGGAGGCACTGACTTCAAGCCAGGGAATGCTGTCCACAGCTGGTTGGTGATCTGTAAGCCATGCCAAGCCAGACATTTGATCTATTGGACCTCAGTGTACATCATCCCAGCCAGCCCATGGTGTCGGACACATCGCTCACTCATCAGCGTCTTTCCTGCCATTAGTTTCTGACACTCCTCCAAGAAAGACAGAAACAACTCAAAGCTATGAAAACCAAAACATCACACAGAGCAGAACTGAGACTCCAGTACTTCAGAGCAAAGACTAGACCAGCCTGGCTTCACTCAGTGCAGCGTGGCCTAACTCTGCCGTCTCAGCATGACTCCACACATTCTTCTGCAATTCTAGCTATGTCCTCCAGCTTCCCTGGTCATACACACTGCCTGTCATGGCTCCTGTGAGTCACAGGATGTGGAATGAAAACAGCTGGACCATCCAGGAGTCACCCAGTCCAAACTTTAGACCCTCAAAGGTCTTTTGGGAATAAGTCAAAAAAGTCTTCATTGGAGGTAAGTGTTTTCCATTGACCAGAAAAATCTACATGAATACTCTACTGTTGCATGAGATCCAGGGTCACACAAACAGTTACATTTCAATGCAGGCCTGGTTGACATTTGGGACCTGAGCTAACACTGGCCATTCCCACACCCATGCAGACATGAGTAATCGATAATACTATTCTTTCTCTAAGCTTAAATAGCTTCAAGGTGCCAATTCACCCTACTGGTCAGGCTTAACCCAGATGACACTGATGGTGTGCCTGATATGACACTTTAACCAAAGTGGGCAATGCCCATTTGCATCTAATACCCAATGTGCAAGTAGCAAACACAGCCCTTCTTTCTAAGCACTGGGCAAAAATCATGTGTCTCAGTTATATGGTCCTTCCAGTTGAGGCTCACAGTGTTATAACTCATTCTTCCCAGCTACACAGACACATGCCATGTCCCAGGCTCCTGACTTTAGAGCCTGGCTCTGGACATGATAGCCACCACAGAAACAGGATGCCCCTTCATAGGCACTGTGAATTTTAAAATCCCAGTCTTCTTCCAAGAGCACAGGTTTTTGAGGAGGGAGATAAAGCACCCCAGCACCCAGCAGGTCAGCTTTCCTACTCTGGAGTAGCAAGCACAGGCCTAATTCAGCAGCTCTGAACTCATGTTCATATACTAACCAAGAAACCCCAAACCAGACTGTTATGTCATATAGCAAGATCAATCCCGGCCTGCCAGGGAGCACCAAGAACCATCTCCATGATCTCCCCATAGTCCCACACCAAGACTCTCTTCTACATCATGGCCGAGGACCATATCAGAAGCTCAGTCAGCTAGGCCAGCCTGGCCCCAAACATCTGGAAACAGGCCCAGAGCACTCACAGCTGCAGAGGGTAGGGATGGGCTGAACTTGGTGAGGTGTTTCACTCACTGGTAGGTATACGCTGAGTTCTTACAGTAACGGAGGCATCACATGACTGAACACCAAAGAAGGGGCAGTGGCTATTGTGTCTAGGTAAGTGGTCTAGCCATGACCCTTCACCTCTGCCCACGTTTCCAAGATACTTATAGAAACCTGTCATAACCACGAGTCCTACGCTCACTTCTGAGACCACTTGGTCCCATTCTTAAGAAGCCCCACAGGCTTTCATGGTTCAGATCCTTCTCACGGACCTGCAGCCTCTTCTGCCTACCTGGCTGATGCCTAAGTTCCCACCCCACCTGCTTGCCCCCTCTCCCCTTCTCCTGACATCTGTGCTGCCCCCTCCACAGGAATGCCACTCTGTCTCTGTCTCCTTCCCACACCACACACCTTCTTCTCCTGCTCAATTCTGGCCTTGAAGGCCACTCGTCTTGTCTCTGGGAATCCTTAGTAGCAGGAAGTGACCCTTGCTCTCTATCAGCCACACTTAGCATGATCCCAAGCCTCAGTGTGTCTTATTTACTTGGAAGAAAGTGGAAAAGCTCCAGATCAGGATTCTTTAACATACACACCTGTCCTTGCTGCTAACCTGGCAGGCAAAGGTGCTAGAGACACTCAGCCATCCCAGGATAGAAGAGGGGCCGAAACGGGAACAGCTCAGCAATTCGCTTTAAGAGACCTGACGCCAAAGAATGTAAACCTGCCACCTCCTAAGTCCAAAGAAGTCCTAACAGCTTTTCCTCTGGGATGATTCTAACACATCTTCTACCCTAAAACCAATAGTGCTTAACTTTTCAAACAAATTAGCAGGCTGTGCTCTGATGCTGGAGAAAGAGTCATCCACCAGCAGAGGCATACCCCCACAGATCTAAAGTGGTACTGTGGTGTCTGAGGATGAAGTTCATCAGGCTTTCTTCTGCACATATGCACCTAATACCAGGCTCCTCTGGCCAGGAGACCTGATGCTCACCCAGCTCCGGCCCTAAACAGATTCAGAGCATCATTCCCTGGACCCAGTGTGGGGCCAGGTGAGTGGCTTGAACACTGACCATGACATACCTTTCTCACATTGTAGAAGTCTCTATGGGGGTTGCTCTTCAGTTCCTTGAACTCGGACATCTCGTTTAACATTTCATGGAGGCTGAACTTGGATTCCAAAAAGTTCAGTCGCCGGTGACAATAGGTTTTCCTGCAAGTGGGTGAGAGAGAGAGGCCACAGTGAGAAGTGACAGCAAACATCAGTTTAGCAACCTCCAGAGAGGGTAGTGACCCCTGGGTGGGAGAGTCAGGCTCTGATAGCAAGGAGGAGGAAGAGCTGAGATGCTTCCAACTCCCCTCAGAGCTGGCCAGCACACATGTGCCATCATCCTGTAGGGAACAGTTAAGACACAGGGGAGGAAGGCACCAACCCTGGGACCCCATGCAGGGTTTTGTTGTCTTAGGTATGTGGACAATTAGGACAGGAATAAGCATCTTATGTATAACTATGGCGATGGAAACACTCCAGACTAAAGGGAATGTAATAAGGTTTGTGTCTGACTGAGCAACCCGGCCATCTTCTCCTCACCTCTCCTCAGACACCCTACTCCTTTAAAGATAAAATTCATAGCGTCTCAATAATGCCGTCAAACTATATTGCACAACCTGACTACCTTGAGATGCAGCGGCACCAACCATCCACCCATGACCAACAGTCCCTAGATCCCGAGACTTCTGGACAGGATGAGGACATTTTCAGTGAGGGTCAGGTGAGGAACACTGGGTCAGAAAGCTTTGTTGGACTGACACTCGAGGCTCTCCACCCAGAGAAAGTACTCGTAGAGAAAGATTTTCTTCCTTCAGCCAGTAAAGGTGAACTAGATATCTCTCACACCCAGCTCAGCCCCTAGCCACACAGAATTGACCACAATTCATGCCATCCTGTTTCCTCAGCATTCCCAAACAGCAGCTAATTTCATATCTAGTCCCCGAGGCTTCCACAAAGAGCAGCTTCTTGGAGCTAGAGAGATGGCTTGGTGGTTAAGAGCATATATATAATGCCCATGCAGAAAACCTGAATTTGATTTCAAGTATGCAAATCACAACTGCCTGTAGCTCCAGCTCTAGGGGACCTGGCTTCTTCTGTCCTCCTCATATGCAGATATACACATGGACAGATAAATGGCAATAATAACATTTTTAATGCTACCCCACACCAACGTCATCATCTATATGCAGAGACAAGCCCTGGGTTGAGAACCGGGGTCTCAGGGTGGGAAAAGAAGGTCAAGGTCACTCTGTCCAGTGTCTGTCCCAAGAAGGACTTTTCCTTGATGACTTTGCAGACAACAGTCACTGCTCACATCCCTAGCCAATGAAAGCTTCCCAGAAACTTGCCTCCCTCCGGGGTCTTGGTTCTGGCCTCTGGTCAGTGAGGACCAAGCTGCCCACCCGCCCACCCAGTCCTGCTCTTTTCTCTCAGAGACTAGGCCCGCACCCTTCATAGCAAAGCCTAAATGGCAGAAGGATTGAGAAAGGCGGTACGTGGCATCGTGGTGGCCCCTCACCTTCCCCAGATTCCTGTTCCCAAGGTGCAGATAACTGATCCTTCACCATTGGTTAGCTCAGATCCCTGCCAAGAAGAGAGCCACCTGCCCTGCCAGCTCTAGCCAAGCCCTCGAGCATGGATGGGACCCAAAGGGCCCCAGGCTCCCTAAGTGCTACTGTTTTTTATTATTATGAATAAAGTCACATTTTCTATCTGTGTATATCCTTATTCAAGGTCCCTTCCCCTTCCCACCCCCTCCAGTTACTCTCTCTTCCCTACATCTCCCCATTTCCTCCCCAGCAAGGGTAGGAGGTCCCAAGGTCCCAATGTCCCAATATTGCTCAGTTCAGCCTCCACTCCTGGCAGATCCAGTTTTCTCCCCCCAACATCAAGACTGAGTCAGGTGATCCTCTAGGGGGAGTGGGATCCAAGGTGTCAGTCCAAGGTGTTTCAGATCCCAATGCTACTTTTAAAAACAAAGAAAGCCCAAGAGCTTAAGGAGAATCTTATTCCCTACATGCTCTCCCATGCCTCGGGCTGGCAGCTTCTGCACATATGTGTGCAGAAGGGACCAGCAATAACAACTCTGAATCTGTGCAACCCCCAAAAAGAAAATCCAGGATGGTTTGCATGCATCAAAGTTCACCTCTCCTTCACACAGTACCCACACAATGAAAGGGGATTTCGGGGTAACTGGCTTACGTAGGGCCATCAGTGATGAGAGCCAGAATATGGCTCATGTCCACAGTGTAGGTTTCCAGGTCAGGGTAGGGCAGGCTGTGGGGCTCCTGGCGTTCCAGCATCGTCTGGTTGTCATACACAAAAAGAATGCCGCCCTGCATGCGGACCAGGTAGCCCAGGTTGGGGGGTGCATCATCCAGGCAATAAGGGTCTTCTTGGGGCAGTGGGGGAGGGTGGAAGTCTGCAAAACAGGATGAGTGATGGCTGGTGACACTACTGACTTAGTGCAGTCTGTCAGCTTCCCTGGTCTGTCTGTCTGTCTGTCTGTCTGTATAACTCTCGCTATTACATGAAATAATTGTTCTTTACACCTTAGGTATCAGAAGACACGCTGATTTGTGTTGTTAGCTGCTATATTCCAGTCTTTAGAGCAACACAGTCCCAAGGCTGGCACATCAATATATGTGTGTATGTGTGAGCGTGTGTGAGCGTGTGTGTGTGTGTGTGTGTGTTTCGTAAATGTGTGTTTAGCTTAATTAAAATGGACTTTTCCTTCTTTGGCTTCCTTGGCCCTCAGGATTGTTTACTTTATTTTATTTTTAGTTTTTAGAACAGAATAGCTGAGTGTTCCTCAAGTAAGTGAATGAACAACTCTGGGAATGTCTGGGGAATAACTGCCCCCTCTTCCCACATTTTTCTTTTTCTGAGCTGAAGGGAGACAAGAAATTAGAAGCCACCCTGCCCCACAAAGAGCAAGGAGCCCTAGCCCCTATCCACCCCACCCCCACCCTCTCATCTCCTCCCACCCCCAGGAACTGCCCAGGACAGAGTTATTTGCACAGTAGGGACCTGGGGTGAGTCAGCCCAACCCAAGTAGTAAAACATTGCTATTTCCTGGCTATAAGACTTTGAAAAGCCCTTTGCCTCTGAATCCTGACTCCTGGCCTGAGACATCCCTTACCCAGCAGGCTGCTGTGAGGGCTGTAAAAAAAGCATGGGTAGAGAGATGCTTTATAAGCAGGTGTGCCCTGCACAAGGATCACAGGGCCTTGCTTACAATGGCTCAATTTAATGATTTTTCTTTTGCCTTTAGGATTGTGCTAAAGTGTGTCTGTCAGCCAGCAAAATACTCATTGAGTTACATGGGATGAATGTTCAGCCCTTAGTAAGTAGGCTGATGATTTTGCCCAACTGTAGGCTCATAGAAATGTTCTGAGTGTGGTTAACATAGGTTGATGTATGAAATGCATTTTCAGCTTCTGACCGGTTTACTGAGAAACAATCAGCAGCAGTAGAGAGCATCTGCATTCTCATTAGTCTCTGAGATCCTGGGCTCCTAATCAGCGGTCTTTGGCCAGGGAATGAACACAGCAAATTAGCGGGCTGCCTGCCAGGCAGGAGGAACTTTGGCTCCTGATTGGAAGAAGCCCTGAGGCTCAGGGCGGGGCGTCCTGCCTCAGACTCTGGAACAGGCTGACCCTGAGCTGTGATGGCCAGAGAGAAAGCAAAATACAGCACAGCAGGATGCTGATGGCTCATCAGGCACAGCAAGAGACCAGCCCAAGAACCTCTAGATAGTGCTAGTATCCTGTAAGGGGCAGATTGCTGGAAAGGCCTGTGTGAAGCCACAGCCCACCCACCCAGAGACTATGTCACCCCACTGCACTTGTTCCCAGAACACAAGGGCCTTCTGCCATATAAAGCACAGATCTGACAGTCATTCCTGCCTGGCCCAACCAATACTGAGGTCCTGTCCCTAAGACAGGGAGATAGCATTGGGAAGGCTGAGATTTACCCAGGCCCCTCTCTGTGGTAATGGATGCTCAACACAGAACTGGACCATAAATAGGAACAACCTAGCAAGGCAGTAAGGTCCTCATCTGATCTGCATCCTGGATTTTAAGGGTGAGGGTCTCCATGCCCTTGTTTGAGTGACTTCATTTCTAATCTCTGCTGCTCCTAGGTCCTTCACTATGTCAGGAAGATATTCTGCCCTCTGTCATCCCCTTCACTGAATTTGGCAGCATAAATGTGGCTTCCATTTATGAAACATTCTAGATGCCATATCTGTATTAAACAGTTTACACACATTCACCATCTCATCCAGGGAGACAGCTTTTGCTGGCATTCCATTTTTCAGACCACAAACCTAAAATTTAGAGAAGCCCAAGGTCCAAGAAATCAGCATGATCCAGATACGAACACAAGTGTTTCAGGTCTCAGACTGCTTCCACATGGGTGCTGTATCTAATCCCACCCAACCCATCCTGTGCTGTCCATTTGAATATACTGTTTAAAACACATCAGGAGCCCCACCTCAAAAAAACACCATTGATAGAAAAATATGCAGCCAACAAAAAGCCCCAACCAACTCATGGGTAAAGTCCACACATAGGATCGATCCCACTTACTCAAGACTCCATACCTGGGAGTCCCTCTTCCAAGGGTATACTTTCCCCCTGAGGAGCCAGGTACTGGGCTGTGGTTCGTGGGAAGCGGTGGTAGGCAAGCCGTGCATACTTCTCCCGGATCATCAGGGCTTTGGCCAGGCTCTTGGCAGCCTGTTCATAGTCTTCTACAGTGATCTGCAGCAAGAAGACAGGCAAGAAAGGGTCTGCCCACAAGCCAGAGACATCTGTGCTTGGAGAGATTCTGTGCAGGACTGGGCCCCATGAACCTGGATTTCAGAACAGTTTCCATCAGACTGATAAGGGGCTCACTGTATGTGATCTGTTTGCACAACACTAGGATTTATGCTGGGTACTCAAGTTCCTCCCAAGGGCCTGGAACTGGGGATGTGCTATACAGATGTGTAAGCAAAGCCAATTCTCAAATGAGCTTCCCTGGTGGACACTGGGTGTTGGTCCCTCACTGGGAGAAACACATTAGAGCCCCTGGTATCCCCGGACCTCACTCTGGGTGTCCCTCCCCTTTACTGACTTGCTCTGTCCTTTTCGTAGTAAGTCAAGACTGTAGTAGGTACAGCCAGGTTCTGCATCCCAAGAGCCCTTCTAGCACGTCCCAAAGCCTCCAGGTGGTCTTGGAGGCCCAGACACAGGAAGTGAGATAGGGTTGTTAGACGGGAGATGGGTACTCAACCTGCACACTCCAGACAGGCCAGAAAGATGCTGATTGAACCAGAAGCCTGTGGCTGCCTCCAGCATACAGAGCCAGGGGCCTGTCCCTGGTAAGGATAACCACCATCATTTTCAACTGAGAAAATTCATGAATTCCCAGATGCTGAAATCTATGTTCTCAGGCCGCTGCTCTGCCAACCCTGATCTGTCAGTCAGTCTGGCAGCCATCTGACTCATCAGGTCAGTGGGGCTCTTAGCATTAGCACTAGGTGTTTCCAGGAGCTTCAGTTTATTTCTTAACTGGGGAAACTAGGCCCAGAAAGGATCCATTACTGCCAAGAGATTACAAAGTCCAACTTCAGACCCTGATCTGACTGATCCACAAAACCCTAGGATGCTCTCCTCACACTCAGAGGTGTCTGAGAACTCTGCCCACCTTCCCAGCCTCCATCACTCAGTGAGGACGAATGTCACTGAAGTCTGAATTTGCCTGATGTGATGCAGATGGACAGATACAGCAGGAGGGAGGGGACCCCAGCAGGAAGGTGTAGGAGCGGAGTGAGGGAAGCTCGGCCTGGAGCTGTCCACCTCTGCTTCATAGCATCATTGCTTTTACTGACATGTTGTGAATCTACAGACATTCTTCCATGTGCATCTGTCTTCCATGATTCTGATAATTCACTTTTCTCCTAATTGCTTCAGATGGCCTTCTGAAGGGGCAGATAAATAAGTGTCGTGGGTACGATATCCTCCGGTCTCCCTTGCCCGACTGTCATCAGAGGGAAGTGGTCAGCACATGCCTTTCTCACTCACGGTACCAAACCTGACTCCCTTGAAGTGGAAGCTGCTCCTTCTGTCTCAAATCCCCACACAAGGGTGTGTTCGTTCCCTCTGCACCTCAGAGCAGCCAGGGGAAAGGATAGCAGACACATGCTAAGCTCAAGTCATGTCCCCACCCACAGAAAAGCCAAGAGACTCCTCCTTACAAAGGGCTCAGGAGGTAACCAAGGAGACCAGAGAAGGTGCAGGGTCCCCAAGGAGAAGCATCCTCCAGCCAAGTTAGCCACTGGGCAGACCCTCTGGGAACTAGGATCAGCAAGGTCAGTGTGCCTCTCCTAGCCTCAAAGCTCTCTAGATATGTACAGTGAGGGATGAAGGAAGCCAGCAGTGCAAGCGCATGCTCCATTCAGCCCACTTCTAGCCTCTACTCTGTCTACCTGCGTGAGGTGGACACCAAGCCCAGGCCAGGAGGCTAAGGCTGAAAGCCAGGAGTTGGTTCCCATCTAAATTCCCATCCCCAAATCAATATACATGTGGTACAACCACACAATGGAAAGCCATGCACTCACAGAGGAGAACAAGGAAGCTCTTTCATTAATTAATATAGTATCATCTCTCAGGGAATTGTTGAATAAGAAAAACGTATTCATTTTCTCATCAAGAGCCTCTTACTTGTTGAGGGATTTCTAGCCTATATTTAAAGATATTGACCTAAGCATGTAAGAGCTAATTTTACACAAGTCAAAACCATCACAGTTTCCACTAGACACTGGGGATGTTGACGGGCCTAGTTGGCACCTTTCTCAGAGGGCAGATTTCTGGGCTGAGGAACACATAGAACTAACTAGCCACAGCCACAGACACGTCACGCCATGGCATGCCAGCCTGAAGCCCTTGGTCTTGCATACCAGGGTGGGGCATGCCATGGCATGACGTGGGTGTGGCTGCCCCACCCCTCATACATGCCCACACCTCAGAGTCTCCAGTAGGGCACCCCTTCTCTTCAGATTCCTGGACCCCTTTCCACAGCCTCCTAGACACACTCTGGGTCAGGCTTCAAGGGTGGGTATGACCTTACCCCTGCACAATAATCTCCGCTGATAGTGACCCGCTGATACTCAGGCATGGCATAGGGTGTTGACCCAGGCTTGGAAGTGGCTCCTGGAACCAGAGGGGTTGCAGGAGACATGGCCGGGCTGGAAGTTGGAGGGCCCTTCCAGTCTAGTTGTGTTGGCATCTGGAGGGACAGAGACTGTGACCGAATCATCTTGAAACTCTTCTTTCTACAAGCCAAAGACAAGGGACAGAGGAGACATCAGCTGCTAACAGGGAGAGTCTCAGGAGGCAGGAAATTCTGCTGTCGTCAATTGCTGGTGCTGGGTACCACTAAGAAGCTTCTGGTGGGCCAGGGAGATGCTCAATGATAAATCACTTACTGGGTAAGCATAGGACTTGGATTCAGAACCACAGCACCCACATAAGAACTGGACACCACTGTGGGCATCAGTGACCCAGCACAAGTGGATCTTGGGGTCTCTCTGGTCAGTCAGCTTAGCTGAAGAGACTAAGGGTTCAATGAAAAGACTGTCTCAAAAAATAAGGTGGAGCTCAACAGAGGACACATCACCCTCTGGCTTGCACACCTGCACACACACAAGTTTCTGTTGTTTATAACTTCCTCTACCCAGCCTTCCAGACACTGCACCTATGGCCGTGCCTCACTTTGCCCTAGTACCATGAGTCCAGAAAACTTTCTGGACTCATGATACTAGGGTAAAGTGGGGGAACAGACAG
Source organism: Sigmodon hispidus (assembly GCA_004025045.1). Taxonomy (NCBI): domain Eukaryota; kingdom Metazoa; phylum Chordata; class Mammalia; order Rodentia; family Cricetidae; genus Sigmodon; species Sigmodon hispidus. Next base: position 9,242 of record PVIH01012406.1, on the reverse strand, counting down.
ACAGACAGACAGACAGACAGAGACTACACTCCAGGAAGATTGTGGACAGGAACACAAAGACACAACATTGTATTTTAGTTACTAATCTGGGCACAGGAACCAGAAGGGATAGGAGTAATCAATTTGTCAATGTCCAGAGACAGAAGGGCCTTACACAAAATCACACAGCAAGGCAGTTGCTTTCTTCAGGCATTAGCCAGCTTCTCCTTACTCAAGCCTGACGTTTGCCATCTTGGCAGCAGCAGAGCTGATCCAGATCTGCATGTATCTCTGCTATAGCAGAGGAACTGACCAGGTCCTGAGGCCTGGACCCTTTCAGACCTCTGGCTCTGACACTGAAAGAGGAAGGAGCCCTCAGAGCCAGTTTAAAATACTGCAAGTTCATGGTTACTTGTAAGTCTGCTTTGTGATGACTTCACTTCCTTTGTTAACAAAATCAAAAATGTTTCAGTTGACATCACTCCAAGGTCCTGGGATCCTCAGGAAGGAAGTTACTCAGCACTGGGATAATGCCAGCAGCAACAGCAGCAGCTGGACTCACCCTCTGAAACCATAAGCAAGTCCCCGATTAAACACTTTCTTCCATAAGTTGTTTTGGTCATGGTGTCTCTCCACAGCAATAGAAAAGTAACTAAGACATTCCTGGTAAGAGTGGGTGGGAAATCAGTACATCCCACGTGGGCCCATGCTTACCCAGAAGCAGCCAGCTTCCAGCTGGCATCGTCCAGGTCTCTTCCCTGCTCAACCTTCCAGAACTCAGTTCGTCCCACCAGATTGCCATTGGCCTCTCTGGCTCTCTCTTGTCTACTCTAAGGACCTGTGTTCCTGCCTCCCGAGACAAGGCTGTTTACAGCTGAGAGATGAAACTGCCCCTTTTCAGGAGATGCTTCCGCAGGGTTGCCACCGCTGACAAACCAGGCTAAGGTTTCCCTTGGCCTGCCTTCACCTGGAACTGAGCCACCATCCTGCCCCAAGGAGGCTAGATGCTGGTGTGGGCCAGCCAGTCAGTCCTGGGGTTAGATGCACCCATTTCCCTATAGGCATCTTTTTGACATCTTGACTCTGCTCAGCTCATCCCATGAGACTCCTGTTTCTGTGCCACACCCATGCCTATCAATCCCTGTTTCATCCCTACACCATTATCCCTTTATGCCTCAGTCTAGCCTGGGGTCTGGCCCAACCAAGGAGAAGCAATAGGTAACTTCTCAGGTGAGCAACAGGTAAGAAAGGTTGGGGCTGGAGAGATGGCTCAGAGGTTAAGAGCACTGACTGCTCTTCCAGAGGTCCTGAGTTCAATTCCCAGCAAAACCACATGGGGGCTCACAACCATCTATAATGACATTTGGTACCCTCTTCTATATACTGTATACAATATAAATAAATCTTTTTTTTTAAAAAAAAGAAAGGATAACAAAAATTTGGAAGACTAAGTCAAGAACCTACTAGGCTTCTCCTATGAATGCCCCAATAGGAATGAATACATCTGTTCCATAGAGGAAGCAAGTACTCGCCAGCTGGTACCCAGAGAACTCTCCTTGCCCATATTCACTGTGGCTCCAGCCAGACAGTTACACATAAATAGGGCTATGGCTCAGTTGGTAGATTGCTTGCCTAGAATTCATTAAAGTCCTGCGTTTGATCCCTGGTATCACATACTCAGGAGTGGTTATGTATACATCTGTAATTGAAGCAACAGGAAGTAAAGATATAAAGATCAAAATTAAAGGACAACGAATGATATTTAGCAAGTTCAAGGGCAGCATGAGCTACAGACTGTCACACAAAAACGTTCACAGGCTCAGAGTTTGCACTTACAAGTCCAAGGGTAGTTTAAAATGGCAGACCACCTCCTCAAGGCTACTATCCTGGAGATGGGCAGAGTGGGGGATAGAACCATCATCAGTTAATCACGGAACTGGCATCTGGAAGTAGAGATGCTGTTGTCGACTGCTGTACAACAAATTGCCACAGACTTGATGACTTGAACCAATGCCCATGTGTGACTCCCCAGTTCTGTCGCTGAGAAAGTCAGCTAGGATTGGCAGGGCTCCAGGCTCAGGCTCAGGCAAAGGCCAAAATAAACACCAGCTGCACCAGACTCATATTCTCTTCTAAGATCAGTCAGTCAGGTTGTTAGCAGAATTCAGTTCTGTGTGACTGTGAAGACTGAGATTCCCAGTTCTCTGGTGACTTGGCCAGAGGTCACCTTGGCCCCTACAGACAATAGTCTGATCCTTGAGGAGAGCCTTCAGTCGGGAAAGTTCTGAGCTTTCTGTGTTCCCAGTCTCTCTGCTTCTCCGTCTGTGCTTAGCCTAGACAAGTGTTGTTTTGACAGCCTTTGTAATCAGATCTAGTCCACTGACAACCTCCCCACCTTAACATCAGATGATGCCTTTCTGCAGGGTAATAGCAAGAGTGACTGCTTTTATACACAGAGTCTGGAGATCAGAGTGTGACATCTTGACAGGGAGACATTTAAAAAATTCTGCCTATGGGTAGAGAGAAGGTCCAAGGGTAGAGTGGCTGCCACACTATCATGAAGACCTGAGTTCGGATCCCAGAATCCTCATACAATCTCATACAATCCTCATACAAAAAATTGAGGCAGAGAGCCACAGAGGAAGACAGCTGATGAAGACCCCTGGCTTTACACACACACACACACACACACACACACACACACAATTAACTGATTGATTAGTTCTGCCTACAATAGACCGTAGACTAATTACTAGTATTCACACCTGTGTATACGTGGGTATGTGCACATATGCCATACACACATTCTCTCTCACACAGGCTATGTGAGTCTTATTAATATGTCACAATAATAAAAAGTCACACCAAAGTACCAAAGGCTTCCACAGACTTAAAGAACTGTAACATCTCTAGCAGGAAGACTTGAAAGATATGCACCTAGCCCTACATTTCTGAGTAAAGCATCAACATCCAATTAGTCATTCACTAAACATTTACCAAACACCTGTTCCTGGCCAGGCTGGTGCAAGACACACAAACACAGAGTCAAAGTATGACCTGTTGCCACTGATATAAAGCACTTCGTCACCAGGAACTCAACTGTCTGTCCACAGCCCACCTGTTACGCCTTGTGCTAGCCTCTAGGACACCAGGGTTAGCCAGTTCACTCCAGCACAGCTGGCTTGCTTCTCCCTTCCTCCAACCACCTGGCAGAAAAACCCTGCTTGCCAAGGAGCAGGCAGGGTGTGCCACTGTGAAGGCACCAATTCCATAATAAGCCTGAAGCCTGGGCTTGAGAGCAGCTTCATCCTCTTGGGCCACAGGGAGCTTCTTGCTGACTAGGCCCTCCAGACAACAAAGAAAGCTGATATGTTATCTCCCAGTACCAGTCCAGTGTCCCTAGCTGTGCCACAGCCCTTGGCTACCCCTGCCACTCATCATGCCCCCACTCCTGGTCTGTCCATTCCCTTAAAGCCTTCCTATAACATCTGATTTACATACTAAACCCAAGTCCGGAGGTTAGCATGGAGGGTCTTCTCGGGACCTTCTGAAGTCTCTGTTCTTGTGCATCTGTCCAAGGCCGGCTAGCCAAGCAGAAGGGCCAATGCAAGGCTCTAACCAATCTCTCAGATATGCACAGTGAATCAGGAAGCTGCTTATAGCCCCACTTTATAAACCTCCAAGGGCCATGTCCTGGGTCATGACAGGTACACCAAATATAACCCCAGATTCCATGGGCTCACTAGGACCACAGAGACAGGCCCAGAAAGTTGGACAGATGTTTAACATGCAATGTGGTCATGTCATGGGATATTTTGGGATCCCAGAAGAGACACCTAATCCAGACTGGGCATGGGAACAGGGACGGAGGGGAGAGGGGGCTTTTCAGAATGGCAAGCATTTTGGGTTCATCCCTGCAACAAACATACTTGTTCATTCCTGTGGACCTTCCACCTCCAGGTAAAAAGCAAGACTCTAACTTCTGAGGCAGCAGCCAGCAAAGAATGGCTAACAGCACGCTCTGCATGCCATCGCGTGGGGCAGGTTTCTGCATTTCCACAGGCTCAGCTGCTATGGTGGTTTATGGTGTTCACTGGACTGCTCCACAGGGAAATGTGACCCCTGGTGTAAAGAGAGGAGCAGATGAAGGCTGGCACATGCTGTGTCCCTGATACCAGAGATTGCAGCCTATTTGGGGGGACAGCGAAGCAGCTGGCAATAGGGCGTGCTGCTGCTAACCGCCCTAAGAGGTGTCTACGCCCGTGTAGAGAACAGGCCACTCATTATGTGGACATGGCCAGGTGACCAGCAGCCTGAGTAGGAGGGTGTAAATTTCCCACAAATCCAGAAGCCCATGAGGTATAGAGAGTGCAACCCCTCATTCCTTATTTATCTTAGGCCCCTCTTGATCACTGAAAAGCTTCTTTTTGTCTTCCTTTCCCAGGCTGACCAAGGACACACCCCATTTGTGTTGACATTATTCCCCTGGCCTCATCACACTTTCTTTCCCCAGCCTAACCCAGCCTCCTTTCTTCCCGAAAGACTCCAGTAGTCAGAGTGAAAGAGTCCCTACTGCAAATTATGCATTTACTTTGTAAGTATGTATATGCATGCTCATGTGAATGAACATGTGTGGGGTAGATATGCACATGTGGAAGTCAATATCAGTTGTACACTTTAGTTTTTGAGACTGGGTGACTCACTGAAACTGGACCTACCAATTCAGCTAGACTGGTTGGACAGCAAAGCCAGGAATCCTCCTGCCTCCACTCTTACAGAGCTGCAATTGTTGGTGCACAGTCATGGCCACCTTCTTTACATGGGTGCTGAGGGTCAAACTCAGGAGCTTATGCTTACAAAGCAGGCACCTAAAATGATGCCATCTCCCCAGCCCCTTTTATTGCCTTTTAATTAATTAACTTAGTTAATTAATTATAAAAGCAGATTAATTGGGTGTTTCAAATAAAGTTTTGTTGATAACTTTGAATCAAAAAAGAGTTATGCACTGTGGATAAGTAAGCTTCATAAAAGAATTTAATGGCATTTCAACTATATTATGCTCAATTCATAACAAATACCCATTTATTGATTTTATTCAAAATCTTTTCAGGGAGGCAACTGTTCTAAATAGCCAAGTGCTTCTCCTAAGTCTGCCTCCTTTACATCATGGCTCTTTAAAAATAATTGCACGAGGCAATCTTCAACAAAGTCCCTAAATCCTGAGCTCTTGGTCAGGGCACGAAGGACATTATTTGAAATTCTCCCGGGCTGACTCAGGTCATCCTCATGCTATCCAGTCACAATCTTAGAAACATTGTGTCCCGGGGCTGGAGAGATGGCTCAGCGGTTAAGAGCACCGTCTGCTCTTCCAGAGGACCCAGGTTCGATTCCCAGCACCCACATGGCAGCTAACAACTGTCTGTAGTTCCAGTTCCAGGCAAATAAATAAATAAAGTTTAAAAAAAAAAAAAAGAAAAGAAACATTGTGTCCCTAAATTTCTAGGTTTCCCACCCTTGTATTTACTCTTCATAATCGTTCCCTCCCTCATCTCTGACGACCGAACAACACAAAAACAAACTCAAGGAGATGCTCCCAGCACCATGCTCCGCCACCCTGGGTATCAGTTTATTTAATTTGCTTAATTCTCCTGAGGCAGGTCCTTTGATATTACTCTTGTTACAAACCAAGAGACAGGCTCGGGCCACTAAAACCCATGCTCCTAATTTTCTTGTTCAAATCCACCGTGGTACTGAAAAGCAAGACAGACACTTATTCGAACATGTCCTAAAATAAGAAGACAAGAGAAGAAAGAGGTGGGAGGATCTAAGAGGTGGCTAACTGGTCAAGGGTACTGGGTTTCTTCGGGAATGATCAGAGTTCCAAGACTGGACAGGGTGGTATATTTGTAATCTCTGTACTCAAAGGGCTGAGATAGGGGGAGCATGGGCCCAAGGCCAGTTTCAATCTCACAGCAAGACACTTCTCTCTGTTCCAATCGTGTGTGTGTGTGTGTGTGTGTGTGTGTGTGTGTGTGTATGTGTGTATACACAAAAAAGATTACATCGTTTATGTATATATGTACACATACATAATTAAAGCTAGGCTTTGCAGTGTGCATCTGTAATTCCAGCACGGGACACTGAGGCTGAGGCAGAAGGATTTTCTTGAGTTTGATTGAAGTCAGCCTGGGCTGTGTAATGAGCACCAAACCAGTCAGGGATATAGAGCAAAGCTCTGTCTCAAATAAATAAAGTTAATTCATTAGATTAAAAAATTAAATAATAATAATAATATATTCTCAGACTGATCATGCTACTGGTGACATGTGAGTAAATACACTAAAACCCAGTGAATAACACGTAGGTGAAAAGGATGGATTTGTATGGCACATGGAAGATCTCAGTACAGCTGCGAAAGAAAAAGAGGGAAAGGCAGAAAGAAACAGGAGAGAGGGAGGCACTCTGGTACACACAAGGATTGCTCAGGACATTCCCCCCCCCCCCCCCCCCCCGTTGTCCTCACAGTTGGCAGAGTCCCAATACATGCATTAGGAGGACATGAACTCTGCTAGGGTTGGGCTCAGGAGAGGTTAAGAGCCAAGCTCCAGCCAGCACTTTAGCAGGTGCCGGGTCAAAACTTTCTAGAGTCTGACCACTCTACTTACTTACTTATTTTTACACTTTTAAACACAGTAAAATTTGGGGGAAAGTCTCCTTGTTACAGTTACCACAACAGAGCTTCAGGGATGGCTATATGGAAATTCCCTTGGAAAGTGCATCTTTGTAGCAAGGCACTTGAAAGCTTTAGCTTAAGACTGAGTTCCACTGACTGAAAAACAGTGCTCAGGCATCTGGGCCTAGGAAGGAAAAGTTTAAAGATGAGTTCTATTATTTGAGAATGCAGAGTGTGTGTAGGTTCTTCCATAAGGATGAGTTCTATTCACTGAGAGACAAAGCTCAGGATTAAGGCCTAAACAATGCTCAGGATTTGGGGGATTCAGGAAGGCTGGCTCCATAGAATAACAAAAGATTACCAGGTTGTGAGACATCCACTCCAGCCTTCCAAGTGACCAGGTGTCAGTCATTTTCCTTCCTTGGAGAAAAAGGCCTGCATGTTTAACAGTTCTGGTTTTTCTAATGCTTTCTGTAAACATGTTAGGAAACACATGTGAGGTTCAAAGGGAGCACAAGATTCTGTGGCAACTCCAGAGCCCTCCTGACTTATTTCTGAACTTTACTTTCAAAGGCAGCCCACCCTCCCCCCATTTAGACCCTCACCCACCTACCCACCTGCATAGCAGAAACCTGTCGGAGGCAGATGGCCCTTAGATCTGTATCTTGCTGGACATAGATCTAAGCCTGACCTATGAAATTAGCACTTCTCTGGGCAGCCTTGAGTTGGGCTCCGGCTCCACCAGGGCTGTGTCTAAGCCCTGCCCCGTTCCAAGAGCTGGCAATGCTACATGGCAGGTCCCAAGCAACAGGTGCTCATCTGTCCTGCTCACAGCTCAGCTTCCGGCTTGTGCCTCTCTATTAAATTTTAAAAGAGCTGTAGGTGTTTTATTTTGTCTAAATAAGAGAAGAAAGATGGTGCCCTAGGAAGAGCCTTCTGTAGGCACCACAGGCATTCAGAGAAGGCAGCGTATGGGGGGGGGTGTGTTTGTCCCAAACTAGAAGACCCATTTTGTGTCACAGTTGGAAATACAAAGTCATAGATCTGGAGACCAGTTGCTGCTGTCAGGCCTGTGTTCCAAGGTTCCTTGTCATCACTTATCTCAATATCAGGAAGGACCACTGATGGACGAGGAGCTGGGGAGATACTGTCGCTGGAGATGTTGGTATCTGAATGGCTACATAAAGGTGTCTTCAGTGAGCAGTGACAAATGTCCTGTGAGTAACCTCAGCTACAGGGGTCCCTGGGACATCTGACAAATAGTCAAGGGTCCAGGCATCTTTCAGAAATGAAGCTATGGCTGGCTTTCCTCCACATGTCACTCGGAAGCAGCAGCTGCCTCCCAGGGAACAGCATCAGGTGTCACTCCAAAAGGCAGGACAGTGTGAGATCACAGGATGTACCCTGTCACTGTGTCCTTGTGCAAGTCAGTTCAATTCCCAAGAGTTCTACCTGCCTAGTCAGCCAAGTGGGGACACCAAGAGCATCCACTCTAGGCTTCATATGAGGAGGGAGAAGGGAATGCAAAACTGAGAGGCCTGAGACTTACTTGGCTCTCTGTCAGCATCCAACAGCAATGGATGCTATTGCTGCCCATCCCAGGTGGCAATATTTACATGGTGAACTATGACCTAGTCATGTCCTAAGCCTTTTACATATGCTAATTCCATCATTCTTCCAATGCCCCACAGAGACTGGCCATTATCACCCCCCTTTTTAGATGAGAAAAGGACCAGAGGACTAGAGAGGTTTCTTATTTTGTCCTGAGTCACAGGGCATGCTAGTTAGTGGCAGAACCCAGCTGTCCTGTGCGTGGTGGCAATGGGAGACAGAATGCCTCTTCTTTGCCGACATTCATTGGTCTCCAACCTGACTAAGGTCTAGGATAGATCCTGGAAAGTGAGAAGCAAATACAGTTCCCAAGTCAGGGAATCAGATGGAGGCAAACCAGGAAGCTTCCACCTAGCAGGAAAAGACAGAATACATTTCTGAAGAGTTTGCAGCCAACTCTCTGGAGACTACAGAGGGCCATTTGGATCAGGAGTAACAAGGCTTCCATTTTGCTCTGGGCCTGGGCTCTGATGGGAAAGTGCAGCTCTCTCTGAAAATGTCTATGGAAATTTGACTCAGGCACTTATTGTGCTTGGTAATATCAAATGCCAGGGACTCCTGCTTTCATTATGAAGGCCCAGAATGCCCTATTCACAGCACACAGAAGGCCTTGCCGAGCATTCAGTCGCTGAGGCCAGTGATGCCAGGGCAGTGTAGACAAGGGATGCCATAGTCTGACTCTTTTTACTTTGCAGGGATGAACATGTCTGGGGCCAGATACCTACAAGGATGGCACTCAGTGGATAGTGATGAGCCCTTCCTTCAAAGACTCAAGACCCTTCTTAGTAAAGCAGAGGCTGACCCTCCAGATGGCCAAGTTCTGCCCCTGTCTCTCCATACAAATATCAACTTCATCCTTCCAAGAAAATGCCAAATCCTATCCTGCCAAGGAAAAAGGAAGTGAGCTTGTTCTCAGAGGGGAGGGCCTCTGCATTAGGGATACGGCTCCGCTCCGTCTGAGCTGGTAGAAGGCTTGCCT